>BHFT01008981.1:0-14215 GCA_004320025.1 Laticauda laticaudata
TTGGCATTGTTTTTCGATGACTGATACTTCGAATTCAGGGGGAAAAAGGGTTGAGGTTACTGAAATTGCCTTAGAAATGGAAGTAAAAGTGTGTCTGATTCACTGAATTTAAATGTCAAGAAAAAGCAAATAAATCGATAGCATACCCCAGACCCTATCTGACGTTTTATTGTTTAATATAAAGGAATATTATTATTACAGCGGCTTATATAGCCACTATCTCTTTACAGTTAAAATTTTTGTGAATTGGGGAATCTACCAAGCAACCATTCTGATCAAGCCATGTTGTTTTTAATAAAAAATTTATTTAAAAAATCATAAATCAATTTTGTGAGTTTAAACTTGTTTTTGTAAGAATTTGATATTATTAAGTTTGTATTACCAAAACACATCCTTAAAGGCCCTGCTCACACTGCCCAACGGATGCAAAATGTTTTGTAAAAAGGAACAGCGACGAGCAAAATGTCCATCCGTTGTTTTATCCGCTCTCAAAAGGGTTGAAAATTTGCATAACCAGAGCGGATACACGGAAAAGGAACGGGACGGTGGTTGAGGACGCAGAGCTGATGCGAAACGGATAATGCGGGAACAGAAGCCCTTAAGCAGCAATTGGAGCGGATGGCACATCGCCAGGCGTTTCCGTGGGGACCTCAGCAAGCGGACCGGGAATGGAAAGACGCGGCATGCCAGAGCGGACGCCTGAGCGGATGAAGCGGATGCACAGCGGATGAAGCGGCCATGCTCAGCGGAAGCCTACGTATCGAATGCGTAGCGGAAGCCTAGCGGATGCCTTGCATTCAATGCGCATGCGGGGGGAGTATTGTGTCAGCCCCGGGCGGATATAAAAGGGAAGGCATCCGGAAGCAGGTACCATTCAGAGGAAAAGACCGCATCGGCAGGACCAATCGAGTTCCTTGCCAGCCTGCCCTGCCTGCAGGCCTTTGCTGCCAGCCTGCGCCTGCCGTTGCTGCCCTGCCATCCTGTCATTCCTCTCTGCCAGCCTTTGCTTGTCTGCCTGCCCTGCCAGCCTGCCCGGCCAGCCTTGGTGCCTGCCTGCCTGCCAAGCCTGCCTGGCAGCCTTGGTGCCTGGGCTGCTTGCCAGACTCCCTGGCAGCCAGCAACCCCACAAACATGGGGAAGAAGAGGGAGCCTCAGCCATCTGCTGCCAGAAACCTTGGCAAGAGGGGACAGGCCACCTCCCGGGCCCCCTGCCCTCACTCTGCCTTCTGCTGGGGCTTCTCTAGCACGGGCTCGGTCTTCTGCGGCTGGGGCTTCTTTCTGCTGTTTTCTGCTTCTGAGAGCTGATGATGATGCTTTATGGCGGTGTGCTTCTGCTCGTGCTTACTCTGTGCTGCTCTTCTGGCAGTGGTGCTTCTTGCTTGGTCCTTACTCTGTTGCTGATGCTGGCTTCTGGCGGTGCTGTTCTGCTGGTGCTTACTCTGCTTGATGCTGCTCCTGCGGTGTGCTTCTGCTGGTGTCTGCTGAAGCTGCTCCTGCGTCCTGCTGGTCTGCTTGTCGCTCGGTGCTCACTGGACTTGCTCATCCTGCTTGTCCTGCTCGGTTGTCCTGGTCTTGCTCATCCGCTCTGCTCCTGGACTTTGCTCGTACTGCTCGTGGCTCCTGGTCCTGCTGGCGGCTCCTGGTGCTTACTGCTCTGTGAATGATCCTGGTTCCTGCTGCTGATGCTGAATGCATGAATGATCCTGCTGGTGATCTGCTGGTGGTGGTGCTGGAGGAGCAGCCCCTACAACCTCGAAGTCCCTCTCATGAGGGCCCATATGGCCCTGCCAGAGGGAGGAAGAGGCAGATGTATGGATAGGGAGAGGAGGCCATACTCCATTGAGGAGGAACACGAGGATGAGGTGCTGGAGTGGCTGAGAGAAAATGACTATCTGTGGCAGAAGGGACACCGGCTGTACAGGGACACCAAAAGGAAGCAGGCTGCTTGGAGAGAGAAGGCAGAGAGCCTGGGCTTACACATCAGATGTGCTCCTCAAGCTGGTGGAAGCACATGCACACCTGGTAACGGGAAGCTGCACCTCAAGAAATCTGCCCAGACCACGGTTAAGCTGACGGACAGAGAGAACCTATGTCATGGCCAGGTGCAGCTTCCTGGAGGGTGAGATCCGCCACCGAGGAGCAGCAGCAGCCCCTCTCACGACCCTCTCTCTCCGGCAGTCTGCTGAGAGCCAGTCCTCTTCCTGCCAAGAGCCAGCTCCTGAATCCAGGCAGGTTTCTGTTGGAGCGTCCCACGGCGGAGAACCCGCGGACAACTGTTTTTAACCGTGTGGAGTGCGTGGAGGACTCCCTGGTGCAGTGGGAGAAAGGAGACGGCACGTCCACCACAGCCCTACCTGCACCTCCACAGAAAGGCAGAGAGCCAGACAGGAGGGGCAGAGCTACACTGTCCTGCTGGAGATCAGGGATACCATCCGGAGCAGCATAGATCTCCTCTCTCAGCTGGTCCAACACGACTCCTCATCCTCCAACCGCAAGCCCTTCCTCACCTATGTGAACCAGACCTCACAGACATGGCGGAACCCAGTACCAGGTGAAGGACCGATCACCGAGCTGCTTCACAACCCTCCAGACCCAGAGGAAACCTGCTCCCACCCAGTCCAGGTCTGCTCCTCACCCCAGGTGATGTCCCTCCCATTCCAAGGCTTTCCACAGACCTCACCTACCAGGCTACGGCTACCAGGAAGTCCAGCAGCACAGGCAGCCGCCCTTCCCAGTCCAGGCACAGGCTCATCGGAGCCACCGTTGCCACCAGTTCCACTGATGCACCGATGCACCCACGCCACTGATGCCACCGACGACACCGATGCCACCCATGCCACCGATGCCACCCACGCCAGTCCTCACCCAGCTGCAGACCAGACAGCCCCACTATACTTGCTCCTTCCTCCACCCACAGCCAAGCCCGGCCTCAGTACATCTGTCACGGTACTGGGGCTGACACCCCATGGCATGGAGGAAGGAGCTCTCAACATCACAGGGCTGAGCCAGCTGTCCGAGAGCTTCCTCAACAAACCGTCACCTGTTGTCCTCTCGGGGCCAGGCACCCCAGTGGTGCTTCAGACCAGCAACTCCAGCACCAGCCCCTCCACAGCACCTGGACTCTTCACCCCTGAGACTGGGCACACCCCCGAGTGACCAAGAAGAGTGCCAGAGACTGGTGGCTACCTGTAGACTTTGTTTGGACACTTGACTTGGGTCATTTTTCTTTTACAGCTTGTTATTAATAAATTAAGTGGGTGGGCAGGGATACCTTTGGATGGGTAATAGCTGTGGGATAGGCAGGGATACCTTTGGGATGGGTTAAGATAGCTGTGGGATGGGTTGAGATAGCTGTAGGGATAGATAAACCTCCAGTGCAAGCATAGTGGGACTGTATAGTCCACCCTCCCAGGTGCCACACCTATGGCCCTTCATTATCAATACTAATGTAAGCATTGATCCACACATTTGAACATAAACACAACTTTTTATTAAATGCCCTGTTCATTGTAGGCCCACCCAACATACATGCCCAATTCTCATCGTGTGATGAGACAGGCTGAAGGAAGCATCCATTAAGCATCTATCATCTGTCTTGCCACTCCACTGCTCCAGCTGGGAGTACACCAGTGTTTCAGGAGGTTGCGCGCTTCTTCCCTTGAGGCTCTGTTGGGGCCTTGCACATCCTCAGTGTCTATCAGGTTTTTCCCTTGCCTCCATTCACCAGGCTCCATGTCCCCATTGCCTTGTTGGAGGTCCACGAGCCTGTTCTGCAAGACTGGGTAGCGGATGCGCATGAGATTGTGCAGGATGCAGCAAGCTTCCACGATCCTCCTCAAGGTCTCTGGGCGATGCTGCATGGTGGTGAGAAGTACCTGGAACCTCTTGGCCAGTATGCCAAAGGCTTTCTCCACCACCCGCCTTGCCCTGGACAGCCTGTAGTTGAAGATCCTCTCTTCACGGGTGAGGAGTCTGGAAGTGTAGGGCTTCATGAGGTAGGTTCTGAGGGAGAAGGCGTCATCCCCCACGATGAAGTAGGGGCACATCTTGTGTGTCGTTGGGCAGGGGGTCTGGATCTGGGAAGCCCATGATGAGGTTGCGTTCCAGCCCCTCCTTGACGTCACTGGCGTTGTATACCTGGGCATCTGAAGATGAGCCATTGCCTGAAGCATCGATGTACATGAACTTGTAGTCAGCATCAACCATGGCGAAGAGGACGATGCTGAAGAAGCCCTTGTAGTTGAAACACTTGGCTGGTGCTTTGCAGGCCACGGGCTTGCCATCTATGGCTCCAATGGTGTGGGGAAAGTTCCACCTCTGATACCACTGCTCTGCAACTTTCTTCCAGCCTTGTTCAGTGGTGGGGCACTGGAGGAGCTCCTCCATGTATTCTTCAATGATGGTCTGCACCACTTCTCTGACCACAATGCTGATGGTGTTGTGTGGCACCCTCCAGCCATACTGCATGCTCCTGTAGGTGGTCCCTGAGGCCAGGTGGCGCAGAGTGAGTGCCACCTTGAGCCCAGGGTCCAGGCTGGGCCAGAAGTTGGTGTTTGCCTTGGTCAACCTGGGTGTCAGCCGCTGCACAACTTCGTCAAACATGGCTGGCAGCATCCTCATGAAGTTCTGGAATGCACGAGGGTCTTCATTCCTGAGCTCCACCATCAGCTTGTTGTACAGTCCGTACTCTGCTCTTCTCCGATCCATCTTCGGACCCAGACGCTTCTTGGCCGCCTCCTTTTCTTCCCATAGTAGAGTTCACAGAGCCTGTAGATGGCTTCACACTGTTGCAGGACGATGTTGGCTACCAAAAGGAGTTTGTTACGATCCAAGGTGGACGTGACTGGATGCTGTGGAAGAGGCAGAGGCAGATGAAGGCTGCAGAGGTCTGCACAGCTGGGCTGCTGGTCTGAAAGTGAGATCCAGGTGAGTTGCTCCCCTTTTTATAGGCAATATAGGTTTTCCACTATGTGTCCCTTTGCATCCTCTAGGCATCCTCTAGACATCCTTAATATTCGAGATAGGTCCCCTCTGCGAACGTTTTTTCCATTTTAAATGCTTTCTTTGCGAGCTGCATCCGCTTTCATCCTTTCTCCGTCCGTGCTACTAACGCTGCACGTCCGTTCTGCGTCCGTTCTGCTTCCTCCCTGCGTCCCAGCGGATTTGAGTTGCACGGATGCGCAGCGGATGCCTAGCGGATAATAGCGGATGCGTAACGGATGGCAGAACGGATGTCCCCCGTATGTCTAGCGGGTGCAGAATGGACGCATTGGGTACATTTTCCGCTCAAAAGTTTTGAGCAGCTCAAAACCCTCTGAGCGGATGAAATGTCAATAGACGGATGCTGGACGGATAGAAAGCAAAACGGAGGCAGTGAGTACAGAATGGAAGCATCACGTTAACAACGGATGGCAAGTGTTTTTCTCCGTTTTACATCCTCTTTCCATCCGTTGGTGCAGTGTGACAGGGGCTTAAAGATTAGTGTTTTGCTCCCAAAAACTACATAGAAATATTAACCTATTTAATCCAATAGCTTTTATTTTTAATTTACATAGTCACTTAGAATTTGTTTTTATTCAATAGGTCATCTATTTGCAACATGATATAATCCATCACCAGCTGGTAATCATGTGCCAGAAACCAAAATACAAATTGATTCACTACAGGAGTCTACCTGCTCTGGAACTGGTCTTTCAAGTTTATTTGCCAAACGATGCCACTGTTTTCACAAGACTTGTGAGTAATAGGAATAGTTATATAATATTGTGAGTGTAGAATTGAATGGCATATCATTGAAAGAACTATACTTATTTATTCATTATAACTGCTTGTTTCTTTATGATTCCTCTTATCACATTGTATGGATTCTATATGTTGTTGTTTAATATATCTGGCTATATCTCTGCAGCTAGTCATATAAGAGAAAAAGACTCCAATTGTGGAGGCATGTATGAAGATTTTTAAAAAATATTTGTACTGAATTTATTATTCCAAGGCCCTTGAATGACGAGCACTTTTATTACACACAAAGTAAAAAAATTGTGAAAAAATAGTATGAAGTAGATGTAACTAGCTGGCTTTCACTTTCACTATAGATGGAGATTTTTAAAGTAATATAATTCTTGCCAAATTGTCTTTTAGAAATTCCCATATGACATATTTTTTTATCATGATTTTGGACTACTGTTACTGAACTGCCTTTACCTTTAATAAAATAATACTGTTAATAGTAAAGTGTGGAACAATACCAGTAAATATATGGGAAATTGTCTGAAAAACACTTTTACTAATTTTATATGCTTAATGCTTCAGTTTCATGTACATAGTTGTTTTGATTCCTCAGTGTCAAGAAAAGGAAAACTAGGAATAGAGGCTGTTTTTCTGAAAACAAACCTGTTTTTATTAGGTGAAAAAGACATGATTTGAGACCGATGATAATTCTGAAACAACCCCCTCCCTTTTTTTAACTAAACTAAAAACAAAGTAGGCAACGTTTATATTCAGCAAACTAAAATAATTTGCATATTTCAGGACAGATCACTTTTTGTTGGCCTGAAATCTGGCATCGTGGATATTTTAAGTATTCTACAGGAAAGCAATGAAGTGGCATTTCCTGAAAAAGGTATGAAATTCATTGTTAATTATTTAATGGACAGATAAATTAGAAGAATTAAAACATAGTCCTCTGTATTAGACATTTTTCTAGCATGCACCACAAACACAGGTTTCTCACTCCCCTGGATATCAGATTCTGTGACTAGGTTCAAAACAAAGAAAGTAAGAAAAGAAGGGATAGTTTATGACAACAGTTAGAGTTCACATATGTTCAGTTAAGAACAGAGGATACCACATAATGGTTGTCACACTGTAAATCCATCTGATTGTAAATAGGTGGAGCTGATTGCTCCACTTATTTGCAGCAGATGCACATTTTGATTTACTTATGTTGTCATAGTTACAATCCAGTTTCTGTTCCTTGAGTTCTATCTGTAAATCAGATACTTATCATTTAGTTGGGCATCATTTCCAGAAAAGGCTTATTAAAT
Source organism: Laticauda laticaudata (assembly GCA_004320025.1). Taxonomy (NCBI): domain Eukaryota; kingdom Metazoa; phylum Chordata; class Lepidosauria; order Squamata; family Elapidae; genus Laticauda; species Laticauda laticaudata. Next base: position 7,047 of record BHFT01008981.1, read on the forward strand.
CACAAGGCTCTTCAAATAGATAAAATGACTATTAAGTACGTACATGGATGCAATTTCTATAGTCAGATCCTCTGGGCCTAATTATTCTAGTTTTTCTTTCATTTTTAGATCTAGTTTTGTCTAGTTGTCATATCATTGTTATAACAGAAATATTCATTTGACCCTTAGTTGATAACTGCTGTTATAGATCATAAGTATGTTAGATGTATTTATAGTAAGAATGCAATACTGCAGGCTACTTCTACTGCCTGCAAGCTGCCTGCAGTTCAGCAGTTTGAATCTCACTGGGCTCAAGATTGACTCAGCCTTCCATCCTTCTGAGATTGGTAAATGAGGAACTGGACTGTTGGGGGCAATATGCTGACTCTATAAATCGCTAGAGGGGGCTGTAAAGCACCGTGAAGTGGTATATAAGTCTAAATGCTATTGCTGTTGCTATATGATCCAAAAAAATGTCTCTTTTTAAAAAATATTACTAGGAAGGGATGGGCTAAGCTAATGGAGAGGGTGAGGCTGATGAGTAATTTGTTCGTAACTGACAAGAATTCTTCCCTGAATTCCCTTATTATGTAATGTTGCCTATTTAATTCCACCCAGAAGTATTCTTGTTAGGAGTTCTGTAACACTTTTCAAATATTTTGCACAATTTAACTTTTGCCATTCAGATGCTTTCAAATCTTCATGACTTGTTGGACATCAATGTTGCCAGACTATCAGTAACAGCAATTACAATTCCATTCAATCAATGTTTATTTTTCTTTTTTATTTATTAAATCATTTTGAATAAACAAAAACAAAGAGGGAGATCCCTGTAGTTTATAAAGACATTATGTATCTCAACTATTTCATTTGTAGCAATACATATTAAATATTTATTTTAAAATATGAAAGAACTTCTCTCCTGAGCAGTGTTTAAGTATGTATTTGGGCCCAAACCAAACATGATGGAGACAAACTTTCCAATGCCTTGGTCACTGTTAAAGAAAAAGGAGTCCAGGTTTAAGTAAAATATGCAGAACATAATTGATATATGGACAGTACCTGAAAGGAAAAGGTGTTTGATACCTTGCAAGCAATGGGTGCTTTATTAAGATCAGTCTTTGCACAAGAATACGTTGTCTTTGGCCAGCATACTATGTAGCAAATTAAAAATCTAATGATAACAAATGTTATAATTATTAAATATTATCATTGAGTTTTATCATTCATATATTAAACTCTTAACGCAAAATATCTTTAAAAAAACCCAATTTTCCTCAGCTATCACTTGATCCAAAGTCAATAGCTCTCTGCTGCCATCCAGTATTGCCACATGAGCATTTTCCTCTTATATTTAAAATTGGGCTTCTCCAGAAAATTAATTTGGTATGGGAAAAAAACTTTCTTTATTAGATGGTACATAACTTTCTAACTGACATAATTGTTTCCAGAGATGCTCGAGTTTTAATATACTTAGATCCTCTCCATCCAACCAAAGGAGATCTATATGTACATTTCAAAGTTGCCCCTAGTTAGAAAATTAGCACCAGTTGTTATTGGTTTTCAGTATTTAATGCTTGACAATCTGTAAGCATGATGATATAGCTCCAGATTTGAAAAACTGGGACCTCCTCATCAATTGGTAATTGCATTTTCTGTAAAGATATTCTCAAAATAGAATAAAGCCACATAAATCATTTTTTGAAAATATTTTCTAGATATTTAAACTGGATTGCCCTTCAGAATATACATTAATTTGGGAATAATATTCATTTTGAGAATATTCTCCTTTCCTCAAAGGATTAAGTTTTAATGACAATAGAAATCACTCCATGTATTTTCTTTCTATGTTATTAATTGAACTATATCCTTTAGCATACACTTATAGTACCTAAATATTTAATGGATTTGGAACAAAATTCATATTCCTTAATAGAAGGTAATTGATTTTTCACCTATTGAACCAATTTTGGTTTGCACTGGTTAATACAATATTTAATATTTAAATTATATAGATTTTATCTTTTTCACCTGTAATAATTGGAATCATTATGCTTTCTTTCTTTTGTTTTAAGTGATTAGCAAAGATCTTGCCAGGTCTTTCTCCATTTTCGCATGATCTCCGTCATAAACATGTCAACATAAATTCTTTCTGTCTGCTATAATAGCATTTAGACTTATATACCACTTTATAGTGCTTTACAGCCCTCTCTAAGCAGTTTACAGAATCAGCCTATTGCTCTCAACAATCCGGGTCCTCATTTTACCCACCTTGAAAGGATGGAAGGCTGAGCCAACCTTGAGCCTGGTGAGATTTGAACTGCCAAATTACAGGCAGCAGGCAGTCAACAGAAGGAGCCTGCAGTACTGCACTACCGAGGCTCATAGTAGCTAATTCATATATCTTTTTCTATATGTCTCTGCAAACAGTTGTAGATGGGCATCTAACATTTCTGCCCATAATGTTTTGATTCATCTTTCAAATTATTTTTATTTTTAATCTTATTTTTGATGCACAAAGAATAATTTTACCTTGAAAATATGCTTTATGTGATGCTTATTTTTAAAAATTGAATTCAAATCAAAAACTTTATCATTCAAGTGAGAAATATTAAAACAATAATTTCTTTTTTTTGTCCAGTTTTTTTATTGTAATCTACATATGCACATCAATACATAAACAGTGTGGCACCAATGCATCAAACATTTTAGTACAGACAAGGATAATAATATTAATCATTTCTCTTAATACACATATTTTCTTTAAATTATAGTCCTTCATTATTTAATTATTCAATATATCAATATTTCTTCTAGTGCCAATTACCATATTATTTAGACATACCTAGTTCATTATTCAATTTATTTTATTTTTTATTTTTTAAATAAAATTTCTCTTTTGGCAAGCAATGCGGTTCCAGGTTTCACATCTCAACACAAACATGACCATAGCTACCTATGCATCGTACTTATTCAATTTCATATTACATTACTTACTAATATTAGCCTTATTTTATCCAATCTCAGTCATATCTTAACTTATTTCATTTTTCTTAGGATATTCTCATATCTTGTTTCACCATATTACCTAAAATTCTTATCTCATTTCTATATTCATATTGCTTTTATCTGACACATTTGCAATTTTATCAATTCTTATTCTATTAATTCTAAGAATTGTCCCCTTTCGTTGTTTGTTCGAGCTTACCACCTTCATTCTACTATAACAATATTTCCCTATCTACTACATATCAAATATACACAACTTTTAAATTTTCCATATTTATTTCATTAAATTCCATATCTAATATAGCAATAATCCTTTAATAAAAAAGAAAAAAAGGGAGAAAGAAAAAACAATATCAGTTCCAGTCTTAACTATTTTCAATACTTCTTCTTACACATCACAACCTATTATCTTGGGGAATCTCTTTTCCTCTCCTTTTTTCCCATTATCTCTCACTCTCCTAACAATGTAATTTCTTTTCATTCTTGTTTGCTTCCTGTTTCTCTTTATTTTCTGGTCCTGTCTCTTAAGTCACTTTTTTCCCATTATTATTTCTCTCCATTTCTCATTCCAGTTATTTATTTTATCCTCCTCTTGCTCTCAGTCTTTCTTTTGTGTTTCCCTCTTCTGCTTTTTTCCTTTCCTTTGTTTCATTTTCCAAACCATTCCCCCTTTTATTGTCACTTCAAGCCACAAATTTTTAATTTTAATTCTTTTTTCCCCTTGCTTAAATGATTGTTACTTGGCTTGATCTTCAAAGCTGGTTTCCCCTTTATTTAACTCCTCCCCCTCTGGTTCCCTTTGTTCTTCTTCAACTTGAATCACCATTTCTAATTTCTATAATATATTGCTACACATTTCCAGACTCATTTTCATCATTTCCTTCATATCTTGAAAATCCAATCTTATCTCAACAAGTAATTCCCCCATTGTGTCTGCTCCTTTTTTTTATTCTCTTTCTTCCTTAGTAAATATATCTGATCCAAAACTCCAGTATGTTGTTTCAACCAGTGTTTTTTATATTTATTTTCAACAATCAATGTTCATAAGTCTTTATTTCCAGGTCTTCTGTTAGGTCCTTTTCCAACTGTTTCCCAAAATCACCTGGTGGTTCCAAGGTAATATTTTCAAGTATCTTTCCCCTTGTCTTATTCTGGTATCATTTTTCAGGGTTTTTATTTTATTTTATTTTATTTTATTTTTTATTTTATTTATTTTATTTTATTTTTTAATTATGATGAAGTTTCTCTTATTTTTTTTAAAATTCCAAAGTCCAATTAATTAGAAAGACCAAACACTTTTCAAAGTCATTGAAATTTTTCCTGTACTATCAGATGGCGCTCTTGAATCTTTTTCCACAATCGACTCTTTAACTTTTTGCTTTCTTTTTTATTATAAAACTTTTATTAAGTTCACTAATTTCAATTATTAGTTATTATTTCTTTTTAACACATTCAATTCCAGCATTTACTTATGCCTATTTAGTGCCAAAAGTCCAATAGTTATCCAATTTAATTTCCAAGCCTTTTCTGTTCAAATATTTTCCTCTGAAATTTCTCTTTTAAGTTACTTTGTTGCAAAAGTTCAAGCCAATTTTATAAGTTCCAATTTCCTTCTCACTCTCTGGTGGCCTCCTGTACACACTTTCCTCCAAAATAGTTCTTTATTTCTTAACCCCAAGGTACCTTAAAGTCCTTGTATTTTACCTGGTTCATACTCCACTCACTACTTCACCATTCCAGCACAGTCTTAGTTTCCTGGACAGGCTTCCCATCTTTGTGGTGGCCATTTTAGATCACCGCTGCAACTTTTCTTTGGAACGGGTTTTTCTTGTCAGGGAGGGGAGTTGTGGCTTCCCTCTACCCTCCAAGCAGTACCCCCTTTCTTCACCACCCCTTCAAGGTGGTTCTGATCTCAATCGGGACCCTCCAACAAATGAGTTCAGAGCGATACTGCGCATGATTGTGGATTGTACTCCAATGACAAGCAACCGGAAGTCCCCAAAACAATAATTTCTTGATACCTTCGTGGGTTTCTGAAATGCTCATTTCATAGCAATTGTACTATTTGGTGTTATAAAGTCAATGTTATTAATAAGTAAAGGTAAAGATTCCCCTCGTACATATGTACTAGTTGTTTCCTGTTCAAGCCTAATAAAATTCTGGTGGACACTTAAATAAAATAAAATACAGTTGAATGCCAGGAGTCTATTAAATTCAGTTCTTTCATATACATCTTCATCTTCATATAAATTTTTATAAATCTTACTGATGCTTTTTGGGTAGTAATATATTTTTTTAAGTTAGTGTCTAATATTTCATTGAAATTTAGATTTGGTCCATAAACATTAACTATAACTCCTGCAATCTCTGTTATTTTAGTCCATAAAATTAAATAATGTCCATTTATGTCAGTAATAACTTCTCTATCAATCGAGAATCCAAGTCCATTAAATATTATCAAAGATAATATGCTTATTTTAATCTTGATCAAATAAACTAATTTTATATTCTTTCCTTTTATTTTTAACAATCTTTATTTTTTAAATTTCTTCAAATATTGTCCTAAAACTGGATTGCTTTTCAGTTCTTTATCATTTCTCATAAAATTCTTCAAAACTTTAACAAGTTTCTTTTGTAAATACAGTATAGGAAAGTTATCTCGTCATTTTTTTGTTATTTGTAAATCTATTTAAATTATTAAGACATCAGCAGTGTAGCATCTTGTTCCATATCATTCTTGCAATCTGTAATTTTTAAATGCACTTTCAAATAAGTTGCAGTCTTGCTTGGAAAACGTTTTTCTGCTTTCATAATACACATGATATCTTTTAAAGACAATCTATAATCGCAATTATGGTATAATTTTTAAATTAATTTGTGTCAATTATTCACAAATATCCTTCAATATGTCCATTGTTTAATTATTTTGCTGTGTACCAGTAAGTCAAATGTTAGTGTTATTCTTCTTTAATTGTAATTTTAAGTTCCTTCTGATCCCTCTAGTGTCCAACTTTGGTAATCCCATCCTGTCATTTTTTAAAGAATTCAAAAGTAGATCAAGGATGGAAGGATTCTTAATTTCAAAAACTTATTTCAAATCTATCTGGACCCTTAGTCCATTTGTAACTTTCCCAAATTCCATGCTGTAATCACCCTTTTGCTATTTCCAAAAATAATTTTTAAAAATCCTGAAACTTGTATTTAAAATTCTTTTTCCTAAGGTTTGAAGAAAACTATAAACTGAAAAATAGTTAAGAAGCAATTTCTGAAAGTGATTAAGATGAGACTGGGCAAATCTTAACCACTGAATTACATTTGGGAAATTTTATGATTTCTTCTTTTGCTGGAAGATTTCACTGGCTAGAATTCATCATCATGTGGATGCCGATCTTCACTACAATACCATCCCTGTTCTTTCAGGGACACCTAATTTGCTATGAATTTTCAGACATTTTTATCTATAATATTTGCACCATGTCTTGAAATAAAGTTTACTGGACAATTACGCTCAGATAATAAACCACATGCATTTTTGGGGTTTGGGGAACAAATGACAACTGAGGCTAAGACTGTTGGGAGCATATGCTGATTATTAAGCCCATGTCACACTGCACCAACAGATGCAAAGAGGATGTAAAATGGAGAAAAACGCTTGCCATCCATTGGAAAACGCGATGTATCCATTGTGTACTCACTGCGTACGTCTTTCATACGCTCTATCCATCAAACATCCGTGTACTGCTATTTCATCAGCTCAAAAAGTAGCATGGACATAGAAAGGATGAAAGCGGATGCAGACCTCTTCAGCCTTGCTCTTGCTCTTCCACATCATCCATTGATCTCTACCATGGATCTTCACACACTCATTATAGAAGCTGCCATCATTCAACATCAGAACCAAGCCCTGTTCAGACTGTTTCACCTTTTATACGCAAGGAAAAGAAGGAGACGTCCAAGAGCTGTCTGAGTCCGAAGATGGAGGAAAGTTGCAGAGCAGTGGTATCAGAGGTAGAACTTTCCCCACACCGTTGGAGCCATAGATGGGAAGCATGTGTCCTGCAAAGCTCCAGCCAACTCAGGGTCCAATTATTACTACAAGGGCTTGCTTCTTCAGCATCATCCTCTTTGCCATGGTTGATGCTGACTACAAGTTCATGTACATCAATGCTTCAGGCAACAGG
>BHFT01008984.1:3672-14751 GCA_004320025.1 Laticauda laticaudata
GGGGGGGGGGGGGAGAAGTGGCCTGAGAACAGAGCTGAAACTTCCTTTGGACTGAGCTTCTATTCTTCAGTTGAGACTCAGGTCGCAGATTGCAGAAAGGTAAATCTGTGAGTGACTGTGATTCTGCAAGTGACTCTGCTTTGCCTGATTTTGGGTAAAAGTTGCTGGTTTTTTAATAAAAGAAATCAATATCTACATACAGATTTACAATATTTACACACAAGCCATGCCCAGCCAATCATGTGACCACCAAACTACACCCACAAATTAGGCCACGCCCACAGAACCGGTTTTTAAAAAATTGGAATCCCACCCTTGGGCAGCCCTCAACGATTGAAACTTGCTGTCACATCACACTTAGGACTTATTTTCATTCTTCTTAGTTCTATGTTGGTTCTCTCCATTATTTAAGTATAGAAGATTTCCTGTAAGTACCTGTTCAAACTTTCTGTGATTAACTGGAATTTTCTCAGTTAATGCACGAACAAATGGAATGAATTTTCATACAGAATCAAAGAGCCAAAACTGATGAAAAACACTTATGGGTAAGGTAAAGAAATATCTTACTGCCTTGTCAAGACAGTTTGTTTGCTTCTGACATACTTGTATTGTTCTGTCATGATGGCTTGGGAAATGAGTGAAAATCAGGACACCTCAACTGAGACTGTTATCACAGTCAACATACAAATATCAGTTATAGAAATATACAGCTATTGAAGGAATGGCTATTGCTCTGTTTACATATCCCTGAGTCTAATTAAACCTTCCAAAATTGTAACTTACCTGAAAGTAAGGGCCCAAACTATTCAAAGTTGCTGAGTGGAAGACTATTGTTTCATATTAAGGGTCTGCAATGACTAAGGATGGCAGGACCTGCAGGCAAAATCCTATTTAGATGAAGTTCAACAATTGAAGGGAAGTCCATCTACCCAATCTTGAGTTACAAGGATTGTCTGCAGATTTGGATGTGCCTGGAAGCAGAACCTGAGCAGAAATCATCAGATGTGTTTTTAGAAAAGGAACAGGGTTCAGGGCCAGCATAGCAGGTGAGGATTGATCTCCTGTGAAAACCTGAAGAGCTTTTGCTTCTGTCATGCAAGTTTAAAAGATGCACACATACGCTGTGGATTTTCTAATCAGAAACCACCATCATGTGACCTCCCAAGTACTATCCTTGCCTGTCTAAGATAATCACCAACAGTCAGTGTAAAAGAGAGACAGTTGTTTTGAGCCTGCTAAGGCAGGGATCTTCAAACTTGACAGCTTTAAGACTTGTGGACTTCAACTCCCAGAATTCCTGAGCTAACATGACTGGAGGAGGAATTCTGGAAGTTGAAGTCCACATGTCTTAAACTGTCCAAGTTTGAAGACCCTTGTTCTAAGGCAAGGGAACCAAAAGCCAAGTCAAGCGGAGTTAAATTTTGAAGAACTGTTCAGAAATATTGAATCTCCTTATAAAGTTTTCTGGGAACAGAGGAAATTATTTGCATTCATTTGTCACAGTGGAAGTTGTTATCCAAATTATTTTTCTTTTAAGATGCTCTGATTAAATAGACTATTTGCTGATTGACCAAAGAACAAAACTTCACTGACAGTTGGATTTCCCAGCTGAGAAATGACCACTTAGTGTGAGAGCCAGCTGATCACAATGATTCAATTGTAGAGCTTGTTCTTTTGTTTTGATACTATCTTTTCTTTAATGTTTATTTTGCCTCTTTGGTCATTACAAATACGAGGATGGGATAATGAAGCTTAACATCCTTGCCTGGAAATGCCTTTCTAACCAAATCCCAAAGGTGCTTTTCCAAAAGGCAACTGGATTTTTACAAAGGGCAGCTGAACCTTTTTTTTCCTGGTATTTTGTTTTTTTCTTTGAAAACGTTTTGCTTTTTAGCCAAGAAGCTTCTTCAGTTCTCCTTCAGAACTGAATCTGACAACCAAAGCTGTTGGGTACTCTTCTTATTCTACAGTTTGTGATTATTTTGCAAAAACAAGAACCGGATTGTCTTATCCAGCCCACAGACTGCAAGTTTGACAGCCTGACCTAATGGGTAATGTTACCAAGGATCAGGATAATGTGAATTATGCCCACAACCATTATTGATTAAATGACTTTATTTAGAGCTTTGCAGCATTAATTCAGCACCAGAAAAATAAACACAGATGGCTGATGTTTCATTTAACATCTTTATAAATACATGAAGTACATTTTACAAAGCAATTGTAGATTTCTCCAACATGGAGCAAACTCAAACAGAAGCAATTATAAGTAACTTCAATAGCTCAGAAACAGAAACCCTAACCCTCAATATGTCCCTGGAGAGCTTGTGAACTGGAGATTATTAACATTTGTTTACATAACTTAGATCTTTAAAGTAAAAGAGAGAAAAAATACATGAATATTGATTATGAACTACATGCTTTTGCTGATAACCATAAGGTAACTGTACTACTTATTACAATTTATGCGTTGAGAATAGGAAAAAGGAAACAGAAACAAGTGTATAACAACAACAAGAACAACAACGACAAAGCTCTGCTTTCTCACTTTGTTCTTCTTTGTGTCTACCAACCTACAGTATCTGCAAGCACTTAGGCCCTCTTTGAAACTATACAGTAAATGTTTCTATTTGCCATGCTCTGCAGTGAATCTTTCAAAAAAAAAAAAAAGCCCTAATCAAGGAACTACAAATTCAGAAAAACCATCAAACAGTAAACATAATCAAGAAATTACAACACTCCCACCAACAGTGTCAGGGAAGCTATTGTACATATAAACAAAGATCAAACCCTTCTAGCACTGATGATGTTATGTAGCAAAGTAACAAAATGTCTTCGAACAAGCAATCAAACTCTGAGAGCACAAAGGACCCCAAACAGAACTTTTTCCCTGCAGATTTGTAGAATGGCTACGGACATGTTGTACCCATCTGTAGCTGCTTTCCTGCTTAACTAGCCATCTTTCCATCCTTCAGATGGATTTCAGGTTTCACCTGTGGACTATTTTTCTCTTCTGTTGCTCCCAAGGCCTGAAGTATGCTTGAAAAGTGTCTCTGTTGCTCTTTGCCATTTTAGTAAGAGGTTAAAGCTTTAACATACATTACTGAATTTGACCTTCTACCCAGGGGTGGGATTCTACCAGTTCTGTCCAGCTCTGTAGAACCAATAGCTCTGAGGAGCAGCAGACATAGAACCGGTTCTATGTCTGCTGACATTTTGGCCCACCCACCTGCCTAGGCTCTTACCTGGCCTTTATTTCCTGCTTTTTCAACCTCAGCTGCTGTGCAAGGCACAGCTGCAGTTTAAAAACCAGGAAAAAAAGTGCTGTTTCAAACACTGCTTCTCTGCAATCACCGCTGCTGAGCTGTTCAGGCAGCAAGCTGATGACAATTTACAGGCACGTGTGCAGCATGCAGGGAAACACATCGTAAATCACCGAACCAGTAGTTAACCCTGTCAGATCCCACCTCTGCTTCTACCCCTGCACCATAGAGAGTATTTTAACTTACTGTACCTGTTCCATTTGAAAATAAAGGTGCGCGAGACCGGGTTCCAACAAAACAGCTCTTTATTCAACAATAAAGTGACTTGTAATGGAACACTTGCCAAAGCCGCGGCAGCCCTTCTTATAGCGGCTTGCTTGTGGACAATGACAGTTGTTTGAGAGTTCCCACCATCAGGTGGGCCAATTGGAATGGCACTTAATTGACCAATCTGAAAACAGCCTGTTTGGCCAATCAGTTTAAGGAATTTGAAGTCTATCAAGTTCTATACACAACACCCCTCCCCTTTGGTTTCGTCCAACATGCGTAACGTAGTCATGCAGGTAGGTGGGGCTTTTGTGGGTCCTACTTGACCTGCACAGCTCAGTCTCAGCGTGGTCCTCCATAGGTTCAGACAGGATCGCTTTCTCTCCGCGTCTTCTCCATGGAACCTCCTGGAAGGGTGAGTCAACCTTGCCGCTCCCGCCTGAGTTTCTCGGGCTGGTTGAGGTGGTTCCGCCGCTCCCTCCTGGTTCATCCGGGCTGGTCTAGCTGGCCTGGATGTCTCCTTCCAGGAAGGCCTCGCCTCGCTCTCCTGCTCCCGGACTTCTTCTCTGGAGATCGTCTATGGGTAAGCACTCTTTTTGTTTCATTTGGGTTTCTCATTTGGGTTTGTATAGTGATTGTTGTCGTGTTATTGGAGGTTCATCACCCTCGTTGTTATTATTTTGTGTTTCCCCCCCCCTTGGTTGTTTTTGCATCGTTTATTGGTGTTGGCAGTGGTGTTGTAGTGTTGCATTCCAATGTTCTGGAGCGAAGCTGGTCAATGTGCCACTTCCATGCTCTGCCGTCATCTAGTGCTAGTCGGTATGACCAGGGCCCTGTGATTTGAGTAACTGTGGTTGGAAGCCATAAGGGGTCCCTGGTAAGGTTCTTTGCGTAGACTAGATCACCAATATCAAAGGAGCGATATTTACTAGAGGAGTCAGGGGGTTTGTCACAGGTATAGGTAGGGTGCAGTCTATCAAGGTAGGAATGCAATTTTTTACCCATGAGGAGTTCTGCTGGGCTTTTGTTAGTGGTTGTGCTAAGAGTGATATGTTGAATAGTTAACAGTTTGTTAATTTTATTTTGTGTGTCCCCCATGTCAATTTTTTCTAGGGCCTTTTTAGTATAATGAACCATGCGTTCAGCCCGTCCATTTGAAGCCAGATGAGCCCGCGCTGTCAGGGCATGTCAGATGCACTGCGCAGCTAGGTATTGCTCGAAGGCTAAAGTGGTAAACTGGGGCCCGTTGTCTGAGACTACTACATCTGGCAGTCCATGTGTGGCAAAAAGTCTGTTCAATTGCTAAGTGACTGCCTCAGTAGTAGTAGATGCCATAAGGATAACTTCTAACCAGTTTGAGTAAGCATCAACAATTACAAAATATGTGTTCCCTTTCGTTGGCCCAGCAAAGTCAATATGCAGTCTCGACTATGGGCCTCTGGGAGTTTCCCATTCCAAAACTGGTGCAAGTGGGGGGGTAGGCCTTGATTTTTGGCAGTCATGCCATGTTGCCACCCATCTTTCAATGTCTTTGTCCAGCCCTGGCCACCAGACGTAACTCCTGGCCAGGGCTTTCATTTTGACTATGCCTTGTCCCTCGTGCCAAATGCACTAACATTTCCTCCTGCAACTTTTTCTTGGAATTACACCCCTGTCCCCCCACAGTATACAATCCTTTTTCAAATGACAGTCAGCGTCTGTCGGGTGCAAATAAGTTTAAAAAGTCTCACCTTCTATTTTTATCCGTGCCACGCCTTACCTACCAATGCAGGATAGGAAGCTGTCAGCCAGTCTTTCGGGTAGCCTTATTTATTAGTTCTGTCTCGCGTTAGGCAGATTCGGCCATTGTCTCGATTTGAAGAGTGGAATGGTGAGCTGGGCCACTCCGTTCCCTTCTGAATCCTTCAGCAGCAGGATCGGGAACGGCTAACCATTACGACAGGGTGCATGGGTCGATGTCTCTAGGCCGATTTGGATGAGGTCGTTAATTGTATGGCCCAAGCTGTAGGAATTCTGAACCTACGCTACATCGATTCTTGGCATAACGAATGTTCGGGGTTGTGGTGGTCTTGGAATTAGTTCAATCTGGTGCATATGGCTGTGAAATTATCTGTTGCTGCTTTCAGCATGACAAGGTGCTTCTGCGATGGCCTCATGAACACGTGATCATCTCGTTCTGTTTAAGCAGCTTGCTTTGGAGTGTAAGCATCCTTCAATCGAGACTTAACTTGCTCATCATGGCTTCATCCCATGTTCTGAAACTCGTCAGACTCTCATGCCGATGTGTTAGTGACTGCATATGAAATCTCTGATCTCTCATCTTCCCCGTTTGGTCCTTTGTTTATTAAAAATATTCAATTGCCTTTTTAGTGAATTCAGAGTTGGAAACCAAGCGGGTCAGGTAAATAATAGTGGGCTCAACAGCATTCTGCGATTCAATTCAGGCCAGTATACATCTGTTAATGCTATGCCGTGTGCCACTCGTTTGAAAAGCGAAGGTCGCACAGTGTGTAAAGAATATTAACTCTTAAACCTCTCCACTTGGTCATTAATCTCTTGAGCTTGTTGCTTCCAAGAACATCAGAAAAAGGTCAATGAGGAACTCCCAATTTCTTCAAGCTGGGTTGAACAGTGCAGGCGGCGCATTTAGCTGGCCATCTCGTTGCTCGGCCAATAGCGTGCTTTGAGTCTCATTCGTGTGCTAGGAACGATCCCATCCTTCACCAGTTACTGTTAAAAAGATGCACCAACCGGGTCCACAAAAATAACTCTTATTTCACATAAAAATGACTTTAATGGAACACTTGCCCCAACACAGCAGCCCTTCGTATAACGGCTTGTTCGTGCTTGCGGCCAATAACAATTCTTTGAGTCCCCCATCAGGCTGCAATCGAATGGCGCTTAATGACCAATCCTAGAACGCTTTCGCCAATCAGTTTAAGAGTATTGTAGTCTACGAAGTTCTATACACAACAGTACCTGTGTATGTTTGCCAATTGCATGGTGGCAGATGGACAATTCTCCAAAGATAATGTCTATTGCTAGAAGAATGCAATTGGGTTGCCCTCCCCCCTCTTGGAAAAGCTTTATAACTCCTGCTGCATGAAGAAAGTTGAAAACATTCTCATCCTGGGAACCCTTTTTTTTTTAAACTATTACCATCTGGCAAATGGTACAGGATTAAAAAAACAAGGACAAATAGGCTGAAAATAGCTTCTATCCCAGGGCAGTAGCTCTGTTGAATTCACAATATAGTGCAGTGTAAGTGCAGTGTCGGGGGTTTGTTCGATGTGTGGAGTGTGAAGATGTGTGTTCTGTTTATTTCAGGTCATAGTGCACTGAAGATGGGTTTGATTTTTTGTATGAGGTGCAATGACAAAAAAGTAAACTAAATACTGAACTATTTCTGACTGTTTGCAGTTTGCATCAATATAGTTTACATTTTACAGGTTGCATCCGATATACATCTGCGCGCATCCCCTTGTTTCCTATAGGCATCCGTGATGCATCCGCTTCATCCACTATGAAATCTGCCCTTCCGCTATGCATCCACTTTGAAATTCTCCCCCGAACCCCTTGTGAGGTGTCATCCGCTTCCATCCACTTATCCATTAGGCTTCCTATGAACATCCGTTATACATCCTCTACATTCTACCCACGTCGTTCTTTTCCGTTCTTTTCCATTCTGTTTATGCAAATTTTTCACCACTTTTTGGAGTGGATGACAACAGATGGACCACCCCCAAAATTTTGCTCATCCACTGTGTCCTTTATGCATACATTTTGTGTCCGTCGGCCAGTGGGACCGGGCCTTAACGTCCTAATAATGATAACAAGTAACCAGTGGAACAGCTTGCCTTCACAAGTTCTGGATGCTCCAACATTTGCAGGCTTTAAGAAGAGATCTGACAACCATTTGTCTGGAATGATGTGGGATGTCCTACTTCATAAGAGAATTGGACTTGATGACCTCCAAAAATCCTTCCAACTTTGAAATCCTTTCAGCAGAATTATTCTGTTATTTTGCTTTCTCTGTGAATAGTTTTGAGTGATATGGTTGCAGTTATGAGCCAACTCTTGAACTATTTATTGCCACATCTAAGGGAGATGTTGCTTTATCCATGCTTTTAAATACATATCTGAACATGTATTTGGTGTTGGATTGGATTGGATACTTTTACTGTATTGAAATTCTGCATTGCCTTTTCTGACACTTTGTCACTATTGCACTGTGACATTCAAAGCAACAAAAGCAAAAGCAACATGTGAGCAACAAAGCAAAAATTAGAAAATATGTAAGGAAATTTTCCCCAGTGCTTGTTCTTGTTCGGGTGATATGCTCCCAGAGTATAACAAAGATAATAAGAGATAATTGTAAGAAAACATAAACTTATATAACCTGAAACTAGGAGTTAGGAGATGATTTGCAGGGGAAAAATCCTGCTAAATAGAGAAATGGGCAGGTTACAAATTTTGAAGAGCTACAGATATTTTTAAAAAGGGGGAAATACACATACACACCCCATTTTAGTCTACTTAAGCAACAGAATAAGTAGAATAGAGTTGGAAGGACCATTCACAACTTTTGGAGGCAAGCTGTTCCACTGGTTAATTGTTCTCATT
This sequence comes from Laticauda laticaudata, assembly GCA_004320025.1. Taxonomy (NCBI): domain Eukaryota; kingdom Metazoa; phylum Chordata; class Lepidosauria; order Squamata; family Elapidae; genus Laticauda; species Laticauda laticaudata. Next base: position 11,826 of record BHFT01008984.1, read on the forward strand.
TTCAGGAAATTTCTCCTTAGTTCTAAGTTGATATTCTCCTTTACAAGTTAACCATAAAAGATTTCTGTGAAAACTTTTGATGATTAACTAAAACTTTACCAATTGATACACACAAAAAATGAATTTATATTGGAAGAGCCAAAACAGATGAAAAACAATTATGGGAAACTAAGGAAACATCTTATCCCCTTGATCTTAGTTTCAGATAGCTTATACTTGCATTGTTCTGTGTGATGTCTAAAAGTAAGTTGGAAAATGAGTCAAGGGTAGAAAATCTGAATTAATGTGACAGTCAATATACAATATGACAAGAAACATTTTGTTATTCAATATAAGATATAGAAATGTGCAGTTATTAAAGGAATGGCTATTACTCTATTTGCATATCACTGTCTCTAATTAAACCTTCCAAAATTATAATGTACCTGAAAATGATGGTCCAAGCTCTTCAAAGTTGGTGAGTGGAAGATTATTGTTTCATACTTGGGATCTGCATTGACTGGGGATAGCAGGACCTGCAGGCAAAATATCTTCAAATCCTATATAGATGAAGTTCATCAACAGAAGGGAAGTCCACCCACCCTATTTAAGATTCAAAGAATTATCTGAAGAATTAGATATACCTGGAAGTAGAGCTTGATCAGAAATCTTCATTGGTGTTTTTTATATAAAGCAGAGGGTTGAGTCCCACCATAGCAGGTGAGGATTGATCTCCTGCAGAAAAGATGGGGTGTTTTTGCTTCTGCCATGAAGACAGAACTCTAACAGATCCACACATATTCAGTGTCCTGTCTAATCAAAATCTAGCACCATGTGATACAAGATCATTGTCTGTCTAAGATAATCACCAACAGTTAGTGTAGAAGGGAGAGAGTTGGTTTGAGCCTTTTAGGGCAAGGGAATCAAAAGCCAAGACAGGCAGAGTTAAATTTTGAAGGACTGTTCAGAAAATGTAGCCTCTTGTTATAAACAACACTTTCTGGGAACAGGGGAAGCTGTTCTTCAGATAATTTTTTTTTTAAGATGATCTGATTAAATGGACTATTTGCCTAGAAGATGAGAAGATGAAAGAACAAAACTTCCCTGACAGTTGGATTTATCAGTTGATAAATGGGACTTTGACCACTGAGATGCTGGTCACAGTCATTCAAGTGTACAGTATGTTCTTTTGTTTTGATACTATCTTCAATGAATTTTAAAGCGAAGGGGGAAAAGAATGGGAATTAAAAACTGGAGATTTGAGGGGATAATTAAAAAGGGGAATATTTTGATAACCAAACAAAGTCAAGGGAAACAGCAGAAAAGGGAAATGTAGAAGGAAGCTTTAAAGAGGGAGGGGGACAAAAGTTGAATTAAGAAAAGAAGAGGAAAAATGAAGGGAAAAAGAAATAATAAGAAACAGAACCAGGAAATAAAGAAATATGGAAATTGAATAAAAATGAAAAGAAATTGTTTAGTTAAAAGACACAGAGATAATGGTTAATTAAGAATTAAGAAAGGGGATTCTGCAAGGTGTTGAGTTGCAGTATAACTGTATTAGAATTAACAAATTATGTAGAAAGTAGGAAAATATAAAGTATTAAAATGAAAGATTGGCACTGATACTCTTTGCTTTTGGAATACTTGTTTTTTGTTAAATTCTACACAGATAAATGGAAGAAATGTGAAAAAATGAGAAATTATGATAAGTTTATTTATTATGTTGAATGAATTTATAGAATTTGGTTGAAATGAATTATGAGGATTTTTGTAATAAAATTGATGTCAGTTTTTATGATGAATTGTATAGATTAACTTTTCTTTTTGAAATTATAAATGTTTTTGATGAAATTGAAGGGGAAAGTGCCATGTGGAATCTGACTTAAAAGATATATATGTTATGTAGTTAGTAGGAGATCATTATTACTAATTTTTAAGGTGATAATCAAAAAGTAAAATGAGTACTGGTATTTAAAGGGAACTAATTAAATTATGTATAAAGTACAGGGGTGGCACATTCTGATTGGTAATTGTGGGAGAAACTTTTCTGAAATGTTTGAATTGAGATGGAATTTTTGGAATGATAAACTAAGAATTTGTGATGAAATGGCAAACCTGACAAATAAAAGTACAAAGTACAATAAATATGAAGATACGAGACTTATTTAAAGTTAAAAGAAATAGGTTAAGAAATGAATTGAAAAGTTTCCTCAATAAGCTTGAGGAAAGTATTTGAGACAAATAATATAAAATATGTAAAGTAATAGTAAGATATAAAATTAAATATGAAAGATGAATATGTAAGAAAAATCATGATTGTATGGAAATGTGAAAACCTGGAATCATGCTGTTTACTAAAAAAAGATGTTTTTAAAATGTGGAAAATTGAAATAAAACTTTTTACAAATGATACTATCTTCTCCTTAATCTTTATTTCTCCTCTTTGGTCATTAGAAAGATGAGGATATATGGAAAATGAAGCTTACTATCCTTGCCTGGTAGATGCTTTTCTGATCACCTTCCAAAGGTGCTTTTCAAAAAGGCAACTGGACTTTCTTGGGTTTGCTGTTGTTGTTCTTTGAAAATATTTTGCTCTGAGCAATTAAGCTTAGAGAGCACCAAGGATTTTCCTCGCAGATTTGTAGGACTTCAAAGGACTTTTTGTGCCTACCTGTAGCTGCTTCCTTGCTTAAGGCCCTGTCACACTGCCCAACGGATGCAAAACGGACACAACGGACGAGCAAAATGTTCCATCTGTTATTATCCGCTCTCAAAAGGGGCAAAAATTTGCATAACCAGAGCAGATAACATGGACGCGGGGAGGATGCAGGGCGGAAGGAAAGCGGATGCGGAACGGAAGCCTAGCAGAAGGAAGCGGATGGGAGCAGATGGCACATCCGCAGGGCTTCCGGGGGGCCTCAGCAAAGCGGACGCGGAACAGATACAG
>BHFT01008985.1:0-26543 GCA_004320025.1 Laticauda laticaudata
TCAGTTATCTGAGCCTGGTATGGCCTGGGCCCATAACCAGTGTTGAGGTAATTCCCCATTAGGAGAATGAGCGCATAAAGGGAGACATATTTGAGAGTAGTGTTTGAATAATACATATACATCACACATATACACAGTAAATGTAGGGTTTTACTTCCAAAAACATTAAGCAAAGTCCAAAATAGGCAGTCCAAGTCATTCACAGGTAAAATCAGTCAGTTTTCATCCAGGGATAATCCAAATATCAAATTCGAGTGTCAAAAACAGTTCAGTATCAGACTTACATTAAATCCACTAATATCAGTCAATTAGGAAAAATGGAGGAACTGCAATATTTTCCAACAGAAGGAAACAGATATACACTCACACTCTCTTCTGAGACTCAGACTAAAACAATCCATGTTTCTGGCTCCATCTTTTGGCCATTTGAGAAACCACACCCAATTGCAGTTTTTACAATCTCTTAAAGACATAGGACTAAAATGTTTATCCTGGTTTATATATTTCTAACACAAATACCTGTTAGATGTCTTATATTCCTAACAGAGTAGTTTCTAGTATCTTGGGTATCTTGGAGTCCTTTTGCTCAAAAAATTACCCTCAGAATTTCAGAGAGAATCCTAAGAAAAATTCTACCAGGATGGAAAAGAAATGTTTTGAAAGACCCAAATCCTCTTCCCATTCAAACTAAAATCTGGCAGCAAAAGAATGACCTGGCTTCACTGGCTGACAAATGTTTTGTAAAATCTGAGCAAAGCTGTTGTCAGTCAGGGATAATGGGGGCTTTTGGCACCTCACCAGTTTCATCAACTTTGCTCTTTGCAGAATAATATAGTGAACTCTTCCACTATATTACATTGCTTAAGGTCAGTTATAAGACACAGGGGTTGAAATTGGGGTGAGGGCAAAGGTGAACCCCTGTAGATGACCTGGAGGTATCTCTGACTTCTTTATGATTGAAAACGCATAAGAATCCAGGAAGAGTTGTGCTGAAGGAGGCAACAGGTGTTCTGATCTGACAGTGGCTTCTCATCTGGGATTCCAGAAAACAGCTATGTTGGTTTTGAAACTGTTTATTTTCTCCCCAGTCAAGGTGAGCTGGACACAACTTATTGTAAAGCAATAAGAGTCTCATTAAGGAAATCTGACTCCTCCCTTAATTACTCCGAAGCCTTTAGGCTACTTTATAATTACAGAGCTGCAATTCTCCCATGCAGCTTGTAAATTCATTCCTAAAAGGCTTCTGCTACTTCTTTTTTTTATCAATATGCTCAGATCAAGATGGATCATTAAAGCGGTGTGTATCTCAGCATTTCCTTCTGTATAATCCCTAAAGGAAACTGTCTGGATTTTTTTTCCTCAACACATTAATATGTTAAACTGTACAATTCAGAAGATGAGAGAGGGAGGAAAAAAATATTCTCAACAAATGGCTCTGGTGATGGTATTAAAGTACTTACTCCCTTTGCATCAGAAGTAATAAGCACCAAAGGATGGGAAAGACAGCAGATCAGACACAGAGAGGAGAGCATCAATTGAATCTCTTTAACAGCTAAGGGAATCCTTGTCAAGGAGGTACAAGCACAGCCATTAGCAAGTCTCAGAGCAACGCACCAACAAGAGCATATAATGGGGAAGCAGCAAAGAAGGGGAAAACATACTGCATTGGAGGGAAGTTGCTCAAAAAACAGAATGGCCAAATCCATTCTTTTCCAATCAGGCTATTTTCTGTTTCTAACCCTGTTCACTTTTTAGAAAGCCTTGAAGACCTGGCTGTTTTCTCAGGCATGAGGGTTGTTGATGTCACCTCTTTGGCAGCCCCAGCTGGTTTTCTTTTGTTTTGTTTTGATATGTATTTTTGATATTGAATTTATATTGTACTCTTTTAAAATTCCCATTAGAGGCCGAAAGTCATGTTAATGAGATATAAATACAGTAGGTGGAAATATAAATCCATGGGAGATAAATGTACTTCCTTATTAATGCAAAATTTTTAAATATAGGCATTGGAATCCCACCATAGTACAACCTTCCACATCCTCAGGATGTCATCTGTAACCTGCTTGGAATTGTAGTCAATTTGTTTCCTAGTGTCATGAACTGGGGAGATTTTTAGAACATGGAAAATGCAAAAGAAAGCAGACAGTTAGAAGGAGACAGCAATTCGTCATTTTATTTTACCTCCAGATTACTTTACAAATTTCAGAATAGGAAGAATGGGAGTCAAATTGTGTTAGCTTATATTCCTTTCCATGCCTACCACTTTGTGTTCAAACAGCTCAAAGCATACTGTTTTAGCAAAATTGGAAAAATGATGACATTCTTTTTAAACTCTCCTATTTAATTTTTTTATAACAATCAATATTTGTGATAGATCTTCACAAGACTTCCTCTTCGGAGCGAATAAGCACACCAAGCCTGGTTGTGTCTTCCTGATTTGTTTTGTTTGTTTTTTAAAGTAATTTTCCAATTGCACACTTTTTTAAAGTATTTTTTCTGATACCACACTTTGTCTAACAGTCTATGTGTTCCCAATGTGGGGAAATGTTTAGATGAAAAAAGATTGTATCTGGATTTTAGGATATAGCAATCCAGCCAAATTCAAGCTCTTTTAAGCTTGATTGATTTCAGTAATATACCAGGTACTTAAATCTGTGCTGTGATCAATAAGATTTACAGCAGCTTTTTGGGTATTTTGTACCTTTGTTTCTCTTACTGAAGGATCTGCATGACATTTAATTGTTGCATGTATGAAAAATGGCTGATTTCATTTGGATTGATGTCACCTCCTCCCATGATACAGCAATGTAAACTCTAAAAAGTATGAGGATTGCCAAACTTTAGAGACTGAAGGAGGTTGTATTTGGATTGGAATAGTTTGTGAAAAATACATTATATGCTCTCTTTTATTGTACAATAAATTCCATTGACTGATTGATAGTGATTGCCTGCTCCTGAAGTCCTTGGTAGCTAAAGTCTCTTAAATCCAAAAAAAAAAAATGATATTCTTTGCTGTTGTTATACCATTTATATAATGATGACATCCACCCTTGATACAAATGTCTTAACTATAATATAAATTCATGTACATTCCTTATCGGGACTATTTCAGAGGCAACAAGTGTCCATTACTTTATTCTGAACTGATTTTTTTTTCTATAACCAAAGTCCAATAAACAAAGATACATGAAATACACCTTACTGTATTTCCAAATATTATTTGCGCCAAGAATGCAGCCATTGTTTCTTTCTTCCAAATGGTTTGCAACTACATCCACCTGTTATTACAATTTTTTTTACTCAAATTTCCAAGTCTGTGGATTTCTTTTCATAACTTTCTGGTAGAGCTACATGTATGCAACAATTATATTTGTAACATATCTATAGCTCTGGGGCAGGAACCTGGGTGGTCTAGCATTAGGAAGTCACATCAGTGATATTCTGTATATATATTTGGTCAAGCAGACAATTTATCCTTAGATTCAATATATTCAGGATATTTTGCTTGCTCCAAGCAGAAACACAAGTTGATTTCTCAGCATATAGCAAGACATTTATTACTGTTTGGCACTAAAACCCTGTGGCGAAAACTAAATCAAAATAATTTTTACAGTAGCTTCTGCTTGAAAATAAGCAAGACATCCCTTCTTTATAAAATATAAATGGATTTAAAATGGACGTCTTTGAATGAGGCCCTTTTTCAGCCCTCCATGTAGGAAATGTTTTTCTGCATCAACATAAACTACATTCTCTATTAATGTAATTCTGTGCCATGCTTTTGTTCCAATAGAGAAAGAGAGAGAGAGTGAAAAGAAGAAAAAAAGATAAAGGTCACTACACTAGTTTATTCTTTTCTTTTTCTTTTAACTTTATTTTGCAGGCTGAAGACACAAATAATTCATAGATTATTTTTCTCACTGAAATGGAAATCGGAATCCTGCCCTTTAGAACTAGACAAGTCAAAAAGTCTGTGCTAGCCATACATTCATGCTTACTAACACCCATATCTATATACATATTTATTCCCTGGGAGATTTCTAAAGCAAAGAAATAAATGTTCATAAATTGAGTCACTTAGAACTTGCAAATTTGTCAAGAGAATAAAATCAGACAATAAAATGCAGGATATATTACCGGAATGGAATATTGAAACTGGATAATTTTAACTGACCTTAGGAAATAAAATAGTTTTAATATGACAATGAAGGAGAATTGCTTTGAGAAGTCATTCAACAACTGAGATGTTACTGCTGAGGATCTGCTTCAGGTCATATGGCAAGGACACCTAGATGAAGGCCTCTGCATAAGACAGCAAGATTAAGTTAAGTGTATATGGCTGAAAGCAATTTCTCAGATATCTTTCTTCCACACTACTAAGGTAAACCCATTAGAGCTGTGCAACGATCTGGACGAGAAGGGCAAAATATGATTTGGAGGGCACAGGAATGAAGACAGAGCACCTGTCCGGAAGACTGTAAACCAAACACAGCCTTTCCACAATGGCTCATGAAGTAGAAAGAAGCATCTGCTTCAAGGTGTTTCCCACAGGTAGCATGTACCTGCCTAAACCATATTTTGCCTTTAAATTCACCCCTAACAGCCCTTGTGTTTTGCCTGGAATGGACCGGAAGCTAATGTAGATATTAAAAATCTACTGAAATGAGATATGATCAGGCAAATCACCACCAACTGATAAATTTTTCAGCAGCATGTACGCTGTTACAGTGTATTGTACAAGGGCTCTTCATATAAAATTGTCTGTTCCAGAAATTATCTGACCAAAATGTTGGATAGCTTTAGATATATCTCCTAACTCTGCACCAGAAATGTCATTTATCTTTGTTTGAACCATCATTATTCAAATTGATGAAAACAAGATTACCCCCCTCCTCACTGTTTTAAAAAGAAAAGAAACATTTAATGGAATTCTGCACTGCAAGGTTCTGCCACTTAATTTAGTTAGGAGGTGGACAGAGGTACATTTCAAAGCCCCACTTTGCCCTATATGATAGATAATCTCTCCTGCAATCTTCAATCTTCCCGGCTTACTATACCTTCATTAAAGGTTTATGAGGGATTTCCTGGACTTGGAAAGTGAGAACAGTCAGGGAGGCTGCAAAGAGATGGAGAAATGTGTTATGGAAAACAAAAACATTATCCTCCCTCAAGTACTTCAATGACCCTCTAAAAGGATGCAAATGACCAGCTGTCTGCAAGGAATATAAACCCTTCCATTCCCCACTGTCCTGTCAGAGCTGAAGAAGCTTCTTGGATGAGAAGCGAAATGTCTTCAATGAAAAAACAAGAAAGTCCAGTTGCCTCTTGAAATTAACACCTTTGGGAATATCCTCCCTCATTTTCCTGTGTGTGTGTGTGTGTACGGGTGTGTGCATGTGCACCCAACTGCCTGCACCCACACCCGCATATGTACAGGTAAACTGACATCATTTTGGGACAAACAAAAGAATAACAGTCCTTTTTTCAGGAAAAGAAAGCTTAGGAGGCAGATTTTGGTGCAGAATGCAGCATTATTTTTCCAACAATGGATGGAAATCTATTTTATGTCTTCTTTGCAATAAATGTAAAATAAACAGGGAGTCTGACTCTGGAGCCCTCAGTTCACCTTGCTTCCGAATAAGCAGGCATAGAAAAGAGCTGCATATAGAGTAATTTGTTTAACCTAGAACCCCAATTTTAAAACTAGCAGCTGTTCAGTGGATTTTTCTCAGTGGTGAGATTCAAAAATGTTTACCAATGGTTCGGTGGGTGTGGCTTGATGGGAGTGTTTTGCACATGTGCACACACTTTATGCAGGTGCAGAGGTGTTCCAACTCATCTCCTGCAAGCCTGCACTCTCCTGGTCACTTCAGCAGCTGCCACGCAGCACTCTTCTGTGCCACGCAAAGCAGCTCAGCTTCAAAAGCAGAAGATCAAAGTGAGTATGAGAGCCTGGGCAGGCGAGTGGGCCCAACAGCAGAGCGACTCATCACCACTACTGCTCGGCAGAACCGGGCCAAACTGGTAGAATATCACCACTGGTTTATCTGTATACGAGTGTGTCTGTTTCTATTCTGTACCTACTTTGTCTAGTCTAATAATGGGAAGCCAAAAGTCTCTTGCTGATATGATTTTACAAAAGAGACTTTTGTTAATGATTGCTATCACTCTGAGATAATTCCACAACACCTCTACAAATTTTAATAATTCCTGTAAGCAATGATGTGAATACATTATTTCTGGTAAGCAAGATGTGACCCAGCAACTGGTCAAATCCACATGATCTGGAACAATGGATGCTATCCAAAGAGGAAATTAAATTTTAGGTGTGTCTCCTGAGCAATCTCGCCACATGTTTTTCCATTTTCTCTCTGTCTTGTTGTTTATTAATACTTTTGAGCCAAACTATCTCTCTAATAGAACAATTACCATCATGATTATTGGATGAATGCTTTATCTGTAGAGGAAGAAACCTCATACCACAATATTAAATTTGACCTAAAAGTTGTTGTTACTAGATAACAGTACATTAATATTCATCTAGCATTATTATGTTTTCATGTTTGAAGTCCCTCTTCATTTCTTTCTGGAAGAGTCTGCAACATATAATAACAGCAGCAAGCATCGCCTTCATGCAGTGTTGGAAGAAATATTATATACCATCCGAAGATCTTGTAATTTTAAAAAATTTTGAGTGTGAGGAAATGGATAATTTGTCTATAGAACTAAAAGGTAAAGAAGATTCTGAATATTGTGCAACATGGGAGAAATCATGGTACGATTGGATAGATAATAGAAATAAGAAAAGGGAATGTATACAATAGATGTAGAAAATATAGAAATAGAATGTGTAGATTGTATGGGATATGAAATGTAATTGTATAAAAATGAAACAGTACTATTTAATATGTGATTGAGATATATCATAAAGAAAAAATCCATTAAAAAAAGAAAATAGTCTTTAAAAAGTCTGCTGAAATGTAATATTTAATTTTGGCTCTGTGGATATTCTTGCAAAGTATATACTGTGAATGTATTTTCTTTAAAGTATATAATTTAAATGTATGCCATATACTTTTTTTTAAAGCTGAGAATTCTTTAAAAATATGGAGATTGCCAGATAAGTCATATATAATCATTAGCATTTCGTAAAAACTCTCCACATTGCTTCTTGGCCATAGCCTCAATATTCTTCAGAAGCTGTTTAGCTATTTTTATGTCAGTTGTTAGAAATCCTTGATCCAATTTAGAATATTAATATTAATCAAGAAATCCCAGTACCCCTCCTTCTATGACTATTTAGAGATCACATAAAATAGACAGCTAAGGTATAATGTGTAAAACATCAGAATATGGTGGAATCTCAAAAAAGTTAGAATTTTAAAATGAATTAATGCATGCCAAATTTGCTAGTAATCTATAAAGGGGTGTTGGTTTGATGTGGTTTGGTTTGGTTTGGTTTCTGTCCATTAACTTTATGCTTTTCACCTTGGTCGTTATTAAGGAATGATGGCTGCAAAGAATATTGGAATAAGTACAGAGTTTTTCTGACTATACCTCTTTAAATTTATAGATTCTAAAAGGTGTTCATATTTCTATCTCATTGGAATAATATTTGTAGCAAGATGAACTCTTAAAAAAAAAAGTGGTGTATTGATGAAAATGCCTTCATGAGGTTTTATGCTAAGGAATGGGATGGTGACAAAGAATCATGAATCCACTTTCTGAATTCAGTGGAGCTGAAAATCAAGACTAAAATGTTGGGGAGAAATATGAAAGATTAACTTCATCGTAAAAGGCAGTGATTGCTCAAGTCAGATAAATTAAAACCACATTTTATAGGTGGGAGAATGGAAAATGGAAGTATTATCTCTAAAATTTTCTCTGCCTTCCTCAAGAGGAAGTTATGGGGACAGCTAGTGACAATCTGATCATAAGAGATATTTAATCTAAGAGCAGACCTGTGAGTCACCAGACACAATAAACCTCTCAGTGCTTCCTCAATACTATTGGTTTTACTAAAATAAGTACCAACATAGCTTCATTTCTTGTTTCCCGTTTTAGCACACAGCAGAACTTCTGAACTAGAGTGGTGCTTGAAAGTTTATAAACCTTTTTAAATCTGTCAAATTTCTGAATTTAAAAAAAACCTAAAATATCATCTATTCTCTACACAAGCCCTAAAGGTATCCAATGGAACAAATAAGTCACAAACATTTGAGCAAAAACATGTATCAAAGGCACAATTTCATGTACGAATCTGAATTAAAAACAAGGGAGATTATAGCTCAATCCTTCCTCTGCTCTAGATTTAGAGCAGAGAAATTAAATTAAATTAAAATGTTCAAGTACTCCTGTAGTGCTATCCCACTTCTTCTCAGGCAGATGTAAATGTGCCTCTTTGAATCAGTGTTGATTCCTGTTGATTGCCAAGACTAGTCCTTGCAATTTTCTTGTCAAGGCTTTTCAGAAATAGTTTGCCATTGCATCTTTCCCAGAACTAAGAGAGAGTAACTGACCCAAGATCATCCAGATTATGTTGTGCCTAAGGCTCACAGTTTCCTGGTTTCTACCTTGATGCCTTACTAGACCTAACTGGATCTAAATCTGGTTTAAATATCCATTTTTAAATTTCAATTTGGATAGTGAAGCATGAAGAGTCCAGTTGTCAGTATATACAACACACAACATTTTATTTAGTGCCCATGTGTTTTGCCATCAACCAACCTAAGTGCCTCTTTTCAATTTCCATATCAGGTAATAACTTTAAAAAAAATGAAACTATAAATTAATTATAAAGAGCATTTCCTGCATCATTTTTAAGCTGAGAATTACATTAATGAAAGAGAAGGGGAAATGACACCATCCAAAATTATGACCTAGACTAGTTTAAAATGTGGCCCAAAGGAATTTCTACCAGTCCTTAACTGGAAAATGCAGTATTCTGTTTAAAACGTGAACCTCAATGTTTACTGCTTCAAACATTTTAGCCCAAACATTTATGTATACAATGATCCTTGCATACAACAAAGCACATCTAATCTTAAAACAAAGCACTTTTTAAATTCAAAAGAACATTCCATTCAATTGCAATCATGATGCAGCATTCTTATTCATATCAATCAGCTAAAATTTCCCTAAACAGTTGTCAGATCTATTTTAAAAAAGAAACATGCGCATTGGGAAAACAATGTTTGTATTTGTAATAGTAACGCAGCACCAGCAACCAGAATACATATTTGGCTGCTGCCACCTGTACCTTATCATCAGTGCAAATTGATTTGATTTCTGAGCATTCTGTATATTTAATGAACATTAGCCTGGATTTCTTAAATAATCATATATTCTCTGTCAGCTCGAAAAGAAAAAAAAAAAACAGCATCTCTAGATTTTGCATTGATCACTAAAGGGGCTCCAACCCTCCCTCCCTCCCTCCATCCTCCATCTATTTTTAGTGCTACACCTGCCCAGGATTCTCTCCCAGCCTCTCCAAGGCCTGTCAGAGAGCATCATCCAGATGCTGCCCAGACCACAAATTGGGGGGGAGTGGTTTGTTTGTTTTAAGCACTGGCAATCCTGTAAAAGAGACAGATTTGGGGTTGGCTATTTTGTGATTCAAATAGTCTTTAATTAAAACAGAGGAACATAAGGTGCTAGGTTTTTTTTTTAAATGTATGTAAACATAGCTACCTTAGATGGGATGAGGATGAACGTTACTGTGGAAGCAACCAGGAAGGACAGACTTTAAGGAGTGTTCTCTTCATTAAGCAGCAGGAGATGGATCACATCCTTCTGTTTGCCAGAGTACCCCCTCCCACATTTTCCCCAATATCATCTCATGCATATAAAAACCGTCTCACCAAAAACCATTTATATATATCAGGGAGAAGTCAAGAAGACACCAAAATAAATGACAAAAGCAGAAATTGGAGATATTCTGATGGATAGAACACCGTGGAATGCATTTTCCTCCACCATATGCGCATCAACATAATGCCACTTTCTTCATTAAAAAAAAAAATCACCATAAAAATGTCAACAGTGTTTTTTCTCTTGCAGAAGGGGCACTTAGTAGTCATTATTTATATTTTTAAAACCTTTATTGGATTTTATTGATTTTATTTAAAACGTGGAACATAGACTAATAGATTTGGAAGGGATCTTGGAAGTCTTATAGTTCAACTCCTTACTCGAGCAGGAGATCCTATACCAGGGCTGTCAAACTCGCAGCCCACGAACCGGATGCATCATGTGCATCATGCACACACCCATGCCCGATTTAGCAAAGGGGAAAAAAGTCACAGTATGTCATGTGAAGCCACCGTGATGACGCAAGTTTGACACCCCTGCCCCAGTAATGGGATTCAAATTTTTTTACTTCCGGTTCTGTGGGCATGGCTTGGTGGGCGTGGCTGGTGAGCACGGCAGGAGAAGGATATACTGCAAAATCTCCATTTCTACCCCACTCCAGGGGAAGGTTACTGAAAAATCCCATTCCCACCCCACTCCACTAACCTGCCTTCCAGCTCCATTCTCCTATGCAGGGCAACAAAAGAAGACCCAGCCGATCAGCTGGGACTTGGGAGGTGGAGAATAGATGGGGACAAGGCCTGTCAGAGATGGTATTTGCCGGTTCTCTGAACTACTCAAAATTTCTGTTATAGGTTCTCCAGGACTGTCAGAACCTGCTGAATACCACCTCTGCCCTGCCCTATACCATTTCAAATAAATGGTTTCCCAGTCTCTTTTTGAAAGCCTTTGGTGATAGAGCACCCACAACTTCTAAATGCAAGCTATTTGAGCCTCTATATGAGCCTCTGTGGCACAGTGGTTAGAGTGCAGTACTGCAAGCTACTTCTGAAGCCAACTGCCTACAATCTGGCAGTTCAAATCCCACCAGGCTCAAGGCTGACTCAGCCTTCCATCCTTCTGAAGTGGATAAAATGAGGACCCAGATTGTTGGGGGAAATAGGCTGATTCTGTAAACCGCTTAGAGAGGGCTGTAAAGCGGTATATAAGTCTATGTGCTATTGTGATTTCATTGGTTGATTGCTCACTCCATTGGGAAATTTCTCCTTACTTCCAGGTTGCTCCTTTCCTTGGTTAGTTTCCATGGATTGTTTCTTGTCTTGCCATTTGGTATTTTATCTTTGTAGGGGACCCTCAAATATTGGAACAGTGCTATTATGTCTCTCCTAGTCCTTCTTTTCATTAGATTAGACATACTCAATCCTCAACATAATCAATTTTAGGTAAAAAGAAACCTCTAACAATTGTACATTTTGCTATTTTTTCATTGGAGGTGATCATATGTAGCTAATTGGAAGCTGTGATAATACCATGTACATCATCATGCAAATGGTGCCAGTTATGTAATTAACATTGGACACACAATGATGCAAATGATGTATAGTATGAAATTTGCATTGTGTATTGAGATCAAACTACATGTGATATAACTTTTTCTTCAATGCCTCCTCTGCACATGTCAGCTTTCAACTACTGTATTTATCCCTCATTAACATGTTGCAGTTACTCTTTTATTTCTTTACCTTTCATAGATGTCCATCAGGATAGCATTCAGAAACCCATATTATGTACGAGAAGTTTTAATGTTGATTTTTTTCCAAAATGCAATTGCTTATAAAATTGAAACAATCTGTTCTAATGTCATGAAATATGATATATGTGAGTATTGAGTGCACTAAGAAGCTAAAATCTGGCTACAGGTAGTCCTTGACTTAAGACAGCTTGTTTAGTGACCAGTAGCAATGGCACTGAAAAAAATGACTTGTGACAATTTTTCACTTTGATGGCATTTTGCATATTAGTCAGTTGCAAAATTCAGACATTTGGCAACTGACTCATATTTGTGATGGTTGCATTTTCCTGGGGGTACTCACCTTTTATGGCCTTCTGAAAAGCAAAGTCAATAGGGAAGCCAGATTCACTTAAGAACTGGGTTATTAACTTAACAACCACAGTGATTCATTAACAATTGTGGCAGGAAAGGTAATCGAATGGGGCAAAAGCTCACTTAACCGTCTCACTTCGCAATGGAAATTTTGGGCTGAATTAGGATTGAAAATTGAAGACTACCTATGTGTATAAGGTTAATTTGGCAAAGTTAAACTGTCTGAAAACTGGTGACACACATCAGAGGTTGACAAGAAACATACAGTTTTGATATTAATTCTGATTATTAGAGGTGCTTTTTAAATTGTAGACAGCCTCCAGGCCTGTGTTTTTTGCAAATTTCAAAACAAAGCTTGGGTAACCGTAAAGGTGATAAAGAGAAGAAAGGTTCTTTTTAATGTGTGTGACATATGGATAAAAGAAAAAGGCACAAGTTAGAAACGAACACTAATGCCAACTCAGAGTTTCCATTAGCAGAAATGCCAGCACTGCTTTGAAGTCTAGACTATTTTGAATAATGTAGTTCTGCTGAAGGCGCTTGAATTGCCATATTTTTTTGCTGCTTTTACATCCCATTGACCCACCTTTCAAACCTATAAAAGCTCCTATTTGCTGGAAAGAGAACAAAGTGGGATTAATATAGATGAAGAGAAAGGGTTGATACATTCCCCCACCCTTTAGGACTTTCCTCCCAACTGCACAAAAAAAGTTATTGTGAATATTGAGGGCAGTTCAGATTAAGGCTTTAGGCCAATTGAAAACTAACTCTGAGCTGTTTTGCATTAGCTACGTGTGAGAGGCCACTCAATTTAGTGCAGGCCTGCCCAACCATATGCAGCCCTTCACAGCTAGTAATGTAGCCGCCACAAGATTATATAAAAAAATAGAAGGATAATGGATATTTGTTATTTATATATTATTAACTATTAATGTACAGTAACTATTAACTATTATTTATTTTATATGAGACCCAAGACAATTCCTCTTCACTCAATGGGGCCCAGGCAAGCCAAAAAGTTGGACACCCACAATTTAGTGGTTCTACTGCCATTTATTTGAAACCAGAATACAGGGACTCTGTGAAACTTGTGGATAGCCAGTTGTCTTATTTATAGGAACCCTGGACCAGTGGTGGGATTCAATTTTTTTTACTATCAGTTCTGTGGGCATGGCAGGGGAAGGATACTGTAAAATCTCCAGTCAGAGGTGATATTTGCCGGTTCCCCAAACTACTCAAAATTTCCACTACTGGTTCTCCAGAATTGGTCAGAACCTGCTGAATATCACCTCTGCCCTGGACCACTCTGCTTCCTGGATTTACCCTCTGCTCATCTTCCTTTGGGAGTTTTTAAATGATTGGAGGAATGGACGGGGGTGGACTTGGATGTTTTACAGATTATTTCACTTATTCTCACAGTTTCTTCTCAGAACAAACTAGACCAGGGGTCCCCAAACCCTGGGCTGCAGCCCACTACCAGGCCCGAGCCTATTTGGAATTGGGCCACATGAGTGACTGTCCAGAGTGCACGTGTACAGCTCAACTTGTGCAAGTGGTGGGTTGGGGGACACTCTCACATGTGCGCGCTGGCCCACCCCTTGTGCAAGTTGAGCTGCATGAATGCATGCCAGTCCATAGCTGGCACAAGGACTGAGTGCACATGCGCCACCCTATCCTTCCTGTGGCCCAGTTTCGCTCTTCCTTCCCAGCCGGGCCACCAAGCCCCAAATTTGGGGACTGCTAATCTGGAGAAGCAGGTAAGTAATTCATTTTATGTTCTTCTCTCATGGTGTTGGAGCAAAATGGTTTCCATAATTCTGAGACATGCAGGGGAGTACAAAGTGAATGGCCTTTTTTGCACTCTTCTGTTGTTCAATTGAAAGAACCTATTACTATATTTTGGTCTTCTCTACATGTCTTAATATTTTGAAGATGGCAGAAGTGAAGATCACAGTTTGGTTTTGAACTGCTCCAAAGGACTGATGTTCGCCTCCCACTCGGAAGGTTGAGAGTTCAATCCTAGGGTACAAAGAAAAAAAAATCTGCTGCGAACTCCATGTGGCATCTGGAAGGGCATCTGGCCAACAAATGCTCAACTCCATACAATTGCCTGACTTTATCCTGAATTAAGGAATTACAGGATTGTAAAAAGGGAGTTAGAGAGACTGAGAACATTGAAGTAACTTGAAAGAAAGAGAAAGCAAGCTGGAGGGGGGGAAGTGAAAATTATAGCAAAATAAGCCTCACTGAGTTCAAAGTCAGTGGGGCTTGTTGTCATTGATGGTTGTGTCATAGTGTAGTTTCAAAAAGCTACTTTCTTTCATATTTCTTGCCTCCTACTGCTCTGTTTAAATAAAATTCTACACTTCAGGGGAAATAAATCATCCCAAGTGGCCTGTCCCATAAGAACAATTTAAAAATGCAAGATAAATCTCCAGAATCTCATTTTTTCCCCCACTGAAAGAAAACATTTTTTTTTTGCCTAGCTAGTCCTGTGTCAAAATGATCTTTATCATTTCTCCTCCCATTTCTTCCTGCCTTGAAAAAGGGGAGGAGTTTTGCTTCATCCATTAAAAAAAAAAAAACAATTAGAGCTCTGTTATAAACTTAAAAGAGATAAAATTATACCTCATTTTCCCACCTACATTCCTCATGTAGCAAAAGAACATGCCTGCAGGGATTTTTCAAACTGCTACCAGAAGCAACAGCTAATCACTGCAAAGGGCTTTTTAACCCCCACAGCTGCCTCTTTTGGAATCGCTTCCTATTTCTTGCTTTCTATTATATACAGCTAGGCAAAGCAACAGCCTGCAGTTTTCCAATCTGTAGAATTAAATTATAAAATGGTTGCAAATAAACATTCTCTCAGAATGTTTGGATTTAAAGTATTCACAATGAGCAAGGGGAGAAGAGGAGAAAAGGCTGAAGGTTAACATTGTCTCTCAACCCAACCCACCTCACAGGGTTGTTGTTGTTGTGAGGGAAATAGGCCTCAGGTAATAAGCCGAGATCAATTCATTTGCAACCAGCAAAATCAACTTGATGAATCAACTTGATTGATCCAAAATAAAAAATAAAAGCGGGGGAGGTTCCTTGCACAGAATATTTGTGTCATATTCATCCTCCATGGAAAGGAAAGGATGCAAATATTAAGCACCAGAAAGTTCCAAAGAGAAAGAAAGAGGGAGGAAGGGAAGGAGAGGGAGAGGGAGAGAGAGAGAGAGAGAGAGAGAGAGAGAGAGAGAGAGAGAGAGAGAGAGAGAGAGAGAGAGANGGAAGGGAAGGAGAGGGAGAGGGAGAGAGAGAGAGAGAGAGAGAGAGAGAGATTGTATATTGCAACAATTGTGGGCAGCTGACAAAAAAGAAAACAATTGACATTACAACACAGAAGATAAGGACAAAGATGTCAAAGGCAATGAGATGAGAGGTCTAACTATCCTTCACCAAAGAGGGCCTGGGTGAGGAGCCAGGTCTTCCTGAGTCTTCTAAATAGTAACAGAATGAGGTCATTTGCATGGTGGAGGGTGGATACCGGCTATAGAGAAGGCATATTTCTGAGGTGTCATTAAATAACATTGTTTAATTGAAGGAATCTGGACTTTATTGGATCAAATCAGGCAGGCTGACCTTATGGGAGACTAATGGTCTCTCAAGTAATCAGGCCCAATGCCATGTAGGGCTTTATAAGCAATCACCAGCAGTTGAAATGCACCTGAAGCAAAGTGGCAACAACAGCAGCTCATCAAACACAGGTGTCACATGGACATACCAAGGGATGACCACCACTAATCGTGCTGCCAGTTCTAATCATTAAACTTCTCTACAATCGGTTGCTAAATTTTGGCATTAACATTTGCCAGCAAAAGCTCGTCATGAAAATTGAATCATTCAAGTCGATTCTTTCACCTCTGGGTTTTAAGAATTTTAAGGACTTTTTTACAGGTAGTGTTCCATCCGGAAAAAACGCAAGGTAGACCGAGTTCCAACAGCAAACGTATTTATTTCACTATTTACAGCAAACGGAACAGTTTGGCTCAAGCTGCAGCAGCCTTTATATTCGGCTTGCCTGCCAGCTTGTAGCCAATGACATTTTCTTGATGTTGCTGCCTTTCGGCAGTCCTCCTGGATTGGTTCTTAGTGAACCAATCCCATGCAGGCCTTTCTGGCCAATCACATCTGAGGCATTTGGAGTATACCATTTTATACAGAACACCTCTCCCCCCTTAGTTTAGTCCTACATGGGTGATGTAGTCGCGCAGGTAGGTGGGGCTTCTTCTAACTCTACTGGACTTGTGTGGTTCATTTTCGCTGGAGATTTCAACCGGTTCGGATGGGGTTGCTGTCTCTCTGGCTCTTCTCCATGGAACCGCCTGGGAAGGTGAGTCAGCCATTTGCGCTGCTTTGAGTTGCTCAGGCTGGTGGTTTTGCTGCTCCCTCCTGGCTTCCCGGGCAGGTCAAGCTGGCTTGGCTGGCCCCTTCCAGGATGGGTTTCCCTTCGTCTGGATTTTTCCCGCAAGTCTCATCTAACCATAAGTTTTCTTTTTGCTCTTTTTGATTGGTTTAGATTGTCTGGATTTATTTTAAAAAGTTCTTTATTATTATTTTCTTGTATTTCCCCCCCCCTTTGGTTTTTGTTTCGTCGATTTTTTATATTTGGGGCTGTGTATTTGGTATTTGTTCAATATTTTCGGGAACAAAGCTGGTCTATGTGACACTTCCATTCCCTGCCATCGTCTATGGTTAGGCGGGAGGACCGGGGGCCTGTTTATTTGTGTCATTTTGGCTGGAAGCCTAGAAGGGTCCCCGGTGGAAATTTTTTTGCATAGACTAGGTCGCCGATTTCAAACGTGCAGGAATGGCTGGAGGAATCGGGGGTCTTTCCAAGGTGTAATTTTGGATGCAACCTATCTAATTATGACCTAGGTTTTCTCCCATTAACAATTCCGCTGGGCTTTTGTTAGTTACAGTGCTGGGGGTGATATGTTGGAGGGTGAGTAGATAGTTAATTTTAATCCTGGACATCCCTGAGGTCCATTTTTCTAAACCTCTTTACTAAACCTGACCATTCTCTCGGCCTACCATTTGCTGCCGGGTGGGCCGCGCCGGTTAGTGCATGGCGTATACTAGGGAGGCTAGGTACTTGCTCAAATTGTATGCGCGGTTAATTGAGGCCGTTGTCGGACACTAGAATGTCCAGCAATCCATGGGTTGCGAATAGTTTTGTTGATTGTTTAATGACGCATCATTGTCGTAGATGACATTACTACAATTTCCAACCCAATTGAGTATGCATCTACGACAATCAAAAGGTATGCCCCCTAGTAGGACCCGCGAAGTCAATATGGATCTGAGACCAGGGGCCTGTGGGGTCTCCAGTCTCTTATGGGTGCTTGTGGTGGGGAAGGTCTGGTTTTCTGGCATTTAGTGCAAGTAGCAACCCAGTATTCAATATCCTTATCTAACCAGGCCACCAGACATAGCTCCTAGCCAGGCTTTCATTTTTACAAATCACCAGGGTGGCCCTCGTGAAGCATGCCAACACTCTCCGTTTGTAGTCTAGCAGGAATTACCACCCGATCACCCCACAATAAACAAGCCTTTTTGAATTGGAAAGTTCAGTCTGTCTGTCGGAAAGGTTTAAAGTTTTCAGTTTTTTGGTTTTCTGGCCAGCCTTTACCTACCCAGTTTAAAATGCGGCAGTCACTGGGTCCTTTGCGGTGGCTCATGGCAACATCGTTTGCAGATATTGGCAGTTCAGGGCATGTTTCTATTTGTAGGGTGATCATTGTTGGTGTGGGTCTTCCTCTGTCATTGCAGCAGGTTCAATAATGGTCTGCATGGGAGATTTGTTTCCCGGTCAATGTGTCAATGTGTAAGAGTATGCTGCTAGGAAATTCTGACCATCTAGTCATCCATGGGGACAAAATGTTTGGTGTAGGTTTTTTTCCTGCCGGAATCCTAGTAATAGTTTATGGTCTGTTTACAATTGAAAAGGTTCTTCCATAAGGTACTTGGTGAAAACGTTTCACTCCGGGGACAGTTGCCAGGGCTTCCTGTCTAGTTGACTATAGTTACGTTCTGCTTTAGAAAGTCTTTGAGTAATAAGCAACGGGTGCCCTCTTCCATCTGGCAATTGGTGGCTCAGGATGGCATCGACTCCAAATGGTGAGGCGTTGCAGGTGACCATCAATAGAAGTGTGTTACAAACTGGATAAGAATGGTGTCCTGAGGTTAATAAATTTTTTATTCTCTGGATGGCTTTTGTTCTCTATGACCCCAAGTCCAATTAGTTTTCTTATCAGCAAACGGTGTAATGGTTCTGCTAATGTTGCTTTATGGGGAGGGAATTACACATTATAGAAATTTTTTAGACCAAAAATGCCTGCAATTCCGTTTTGTTTTTTTTGGTTGTGGTGTGTCTTTAATAGCCTTGACCTATTTTTTGTAGGGTGTATGCCCTCTCCGTCAATAGCCCAGAAATCCGACGCAATAAAGTCATTAAGCAGCATTTTTCCTTTTTAACTTTCAGGCCGGATCTCTAAATTATTGTTAGCAGTTTTCTTAGTCCTTTTTTCTTAGTTGGGGTTCGTATCTTTAGCCAAAATTAGGACGTCGTCAAAATATGGTACAACCCCTTTTATTCCATTTAAGAGGCATTCAATGAGGCTTTGGAAAACG
This sequence comes from Laticauda laticaudata, assembly GCA_004320025.1. NCBI lineage: Eukaryota > Metazoa > Chordata > Lepidosauria > Squamata > Elapidae > Laticauda > Laticauda laticaudata. Next base: position 18,590 of record BHFT01008985.1, read on the forward strand.
CCGGGGCAACGCTCACTCCAAATGAAGTCTGTTACACTTGAATGCCCCTTTGTGAGTAACTATTGTCTGTGCCTCGGCGCATTAATGGGTCTACAGAAAGCTGTTGGTATGCTTGTGCTAAATCAAGTTTGGCAAAAAATTTTCCTCCCCCGAGTGAGTGTAACAAATGTTGTACGATAGCACAGAGTATGCGCTTGTAGCGCATGGGTTCAGGGTAGCCTTGTAGTCTCCACAGATGTGTAAGCGGACCCGTCAGGTTTAAACCGGTGTTACTATTGGGTGTCTCCCACTAGCATGGTCAATAGGTTCTAAGACCCCTTGGTCAATTAATTTATTCAATTGTTCTCTATTTTTGCTTTTAACGCAAAGGGACTCATCTGCCTTTATCTAAACTAAAGGAAATTGGGGTCCCCCGGTACCTGCCTAGGGTGCCATCGAAAACATCCTGGAACTCATGAATCAGGCTTTCTTCCCAGTCGGTTGTGGCTACTCGGGTCCACTCCGGTCAGTCTGATGCCCAATGGTGCTAACCATTCAATGCCCAGAGGAGTTGGGTCGGTCTCGGTCAACTATTGTTAGAGGCAGGACTTCGACATGCTGCTTGTAGGCAACTCGGAAAATGTCCTAGACCTACCACAGGGATTCGATTCCCTTGGTAGTCCTTCAGAATTAATTTTTGTTTCTGAAGTTCTTTTAATTTGATATTTGGGACCAGATCGTCTGATTGTGTCCAAGACACCATTGACAGGAAAAAATCCTGATCGATTCCATCTCACAGGGGCTTCCTTCAATTTTTACAATGATTTTGACTTTTCTCCCGGCTTTCTGTCTGAGCGCTTCCGATAGTGACAATTTGATGGGTCTTTTCTTGGTTACTGGCTCATTTGTTGCGCTTCCACTTTCTCTCGGCTTGCTTCGATTCAGCTTGTGGGGAGAGTTACTGCGTCTGTTAGGGCTGTTATTTTGTGATTTCTACAGACTTTCTCGATGTGTCCCCTTTTCTTGCAAGCTCGGCAGATGCATCAAGGAATCTGCAATTGGCTCGAGGGTGGTTTCCTTCGCAGCTGGCTCATTCCCGCCAGTTTTCTTTTTTTCTCACCTTTTTTTGTTGCGTATAGGCGGTGGAACCTCATCGTCATCATATTCTGATTCTGATGTTTCGTCAAAATCTTCGTGATGTGTGGGTAGCAGCACTTGCTTCTTTCCTCTGGCTAGGATCGTTTCATCATTATTTTCGCATTTCATTTGCTTCATAGTGGCCGCTGACTTTTTCATGGCATCTGTGGCTGTGGCTTCTGCGATGCTTCAGCCACTGTTATATGGGCTTATTTAGCAATTTACTTTGTAAATTAGAGTCTTTTAGGCCTAGTACCACTCGATCTCGCATGGCTCATCTAAGTTCAGGGAACTCGCATGCTCCCCCCAGTTGTCGGAGGGCTGCCACAAATTCAGTGATGGTCTCGCCTTCTTTTTGGTCCTTCAGTAGAAGTCGTGCCTTTTGATGAAGATTTGACACTACTGGTGCATAGTGGGCCTTTAGCATCGCTGGAGTTCAGGCCAGGTCATTTGTTTTACGTCTCTGGGCTTCGCCATGCTTTGGCATCTTTGAACACGGTTGGCCCACATGCGTTAGGAAGACAGCCCTCTTATGCTCGTCTGAGATCTCCTCCATCTGGTTGCTTTCTAATACATTTGAAAACAGGTCTACGTAGGATTCCCAGTCCTCTTCATTGGGATTGAAGGGTGCGGGCGGTGCATTATTTCTGGCCATTGCTTCTAGCCTGGATTTCAATTCACCGCATGCACAGTCTCAAGTTTTAGCATGATCCCACCCTCATCGCCAGTGTTCCATCCGGAAAAAACGCAAGGTAGACCGAGTTCCAACAGCAAATGTATTTATTTCACTGTTTACAGCAAACGGAACGGTTTGGCTCAAGCCGCAGTAGCCTTTATATTCGGCTTGCCTGCCAGCTTGTAGCCAATGACATTTTCTTGATTTTGGCGCCTTTCGGGGGTCCTCCTGGATTGGTTCTTAGTGAACTAATCCCGTGCAGGCCTTTCTGGCCAATCACGTTTGAGGCATTTGGAGTATACCATTTTATACAGAACAGGTAGTCCTTGACTTATGACCACAATCGAGCCCCAAATTTCTGCTGCTAAGCAAGGCATTTGTTTTGTGGGTTTTTATGCCTTTTCTTGCCACAATTGTTAAGTGAATCACTTCAGTTCTTCAATTATTAACCTGGTTGTTCAGTGAATTCCCTATTGACTTTGCTTGTCAGAAGGTTGCAAAAGGTGATCACAAGACCCTAAGACTCTGCAACCATCATAAATACAGTATGAGTATGTTGCCAAGCATCTGAATTGTGCTTGCATATTGCAAAGGTTATAAGTAAGAAAAATGATCATCAGTCACTTTTTTCAGTGTCATTCAGAGGTGGTATTCAGCAGGTTCTGACCAGTTCTGGAGAACCAGTAGCAGAAATTTTGAGTAGTTTGGAGAACTGGCAAATAATTTCTGACCGGAGAATTTACAGTTTTCTTCACCTGCCATGCCCACCAAGCCACGCCCACAGAACCGATAGTAAAAAAATTTGAATCCTACCACTGGTATCATTGTAACCACGAACGATCACTCAATGAATTGTTGTAAGTCAAGGACTATCTGTATTTCCTGTTGTGGACCTCTTCACATTCTCCTTGAACTATTCAAAGACAAACTGTGGTATTTGCTTCAAGAAATATGCCCAACCTAATGTTTAAAATCCCCAAGGAGGGTTGTCTAAATAAATGGGAAGGGTGATAGTTGAATAAATGAGCAAACCTATTTTTGATTTGGTTTGTAGTATTAGCAACGGTGTAATGAAACTGCATTGAAAGTAGGCCTTTCTAATGGTTGTCACTAGGTTCAGTTCAGTCTTTTCACATAATATACAGAGTTTGAATGACAGAATCTGCTTCCCATTGACATAAATTCCCTGTGTTGGCCAGGAATGTGACAGTTCTCATGATTGTCTGAAAGGAACATATGTTGAGATGGCAAAACTACAGTTCAGGCTTCATTAGGCCTTAAAGGCCATGGAAAGTTTCACAGTGAAACCACTAGCCTGTGGGTTAGGCATGTGATCAATGGTGGAATTCAATTTTTTTTACTACCAGTTCTGTGGGCCTGGGTTGTTGGGCGTGGTTTGGTGGGAGTGGCAGGGGAAGGATACTGTAAAATCTCCATTCCCACCCCACCCCACTAACCTTCTTTCCAGCTCCGTTCTCCTGTGCAGGGCAACAAAAGAATAGATGGGGGCGGGGGAAGTCAGAGGTGGTATTTTCTCATTCTCTGAACTACTCAAAATTTCTACTACTGATTCTCCAGAACTGGTCAGAACCTGCTGAATACCACCTCTGCATGTGACCAAAATCATAGAAGGTGTGCTTGACTATTTTCATAATTTCTATATTTCTATACCTTATCTGTCACATGTCAGCTTCCTCTTATGTAACCAATTGAAAGCAAAGAAATGTATAAATTCTGTATATGCCTCACACCGTGTTCAGGGTTCCTTTACCTTTAGGATGACCCATCTTTATTCAGTTGAATAAATGTGTTTGGCTTACCAAGACAAACCCAGACTCAGTCTTTTATTTTTCTACTGAGTCACACTTGGGAACCTGCATAACACCTGTTGTGTGATGGTGTCTTCTCGTTCTTACGTAGCAGCCATGCTCAAATTTTAAGCTGAAAGCTAAGGGCCACTTTCTCCAGAAAAATAGTTAAACTGTGACAAAAATGAAATGTAGCACTGATTTACATTATCAACATTAATTATGATTAATCACCATATACTTAATAATTTCCACTTTCTGTCATCCTATGGGTTTGATAACAATGTCTCTATATCTTTGGGGAAACGGACCCCAAGCTTCTTGTGATGTCTCAGCTTGTGCATTTTTGAACTGGAGTTGTGTTCTTATGTCTCAATTAGATGCCTCGAGTAGAAAATACATTTTCATATGATACCTTGACAGAATGGATCAACTAGCATATATAGTAGAGTTTACCACCATGTATAATTCACAGAGCCAATTGAATTAAACTGGATTGTGTCTTGTGATTATTTTCCTTTCATGAGGAGTTCATTCAATTAAAAAAGAAATCAGAGATGTAGACAGATTAGGTTTTTTCAAAAAAAAGGTCAGGCCCACCAATTTTATCTAAAATAGTTAAGTAAGGTAAAGATTGCGGTAGTACAATGGCAGGTAATTACTTTGCCAACCAAACAGGAAAGAAGGAAGCATATATGTTAATGAAAGTCAAGGGGGTGATCCTCATGTAATTAAAGTTCTGCACTACTAACCACTATAAAAAATAGTAATAATAAGGCAATCTGTAGACTGAAAAATGATGTACCTTGGCTGATCTGGGGCATTGATCTTGGAAGATTAGTATAATGATTTTGATCCCAAAGACCCAACTGCAAATTTCAAGCAGGTCAGGAACTCTTGGAAACTCTTGCCTTACTTCCTTAGCATGATTAGAACATTAAGTTGCATTCAGTGATGAAAGCAACAATAATTTCATTATTTACACTATATATTTCAAAGCCTCTGAATTTTTAATTTTCCTCCCTTATGTTTGTATCATTCACATGTTTTATTTTCTTTTAAAATGTTTTTAAAAGGAAAAAAATACATTTTCATACACATTTCTTTCAAAGAACCTTATTTTGTATGTCACTACAAGTGTTTCTTTGTACAATGTCTTGTAATGACAGCAATATATTAGGAGCACACATATAAAAGCCAAGAAAGTATGTGTAATCCCTTCTTTTCCCCATTATATGTGCATTTCTGTACATTATTTTGGATTTGTAAAATGGAAAAATTTGGGGGAGGATGTAAATATTGAAGGGTAATTGCAGTTAGTTATTGCCTGGGAAATGCACATAAGGTAGGAGAAAGTAATAAAAACTTCATATAGCAAAGGAGAAATGTTCTAACTGTGCCCTCCACCATTTAAAATAGAGGCGGACAACCTTTGGATGACCTGAGACTTTGCAGGTAGTCCTTGCTGATCGATTGCCTTGCTTAGCAACCTTTGGAAGTTGTGATAATAATTTTTAAAAAACCAGCTTCATAATCAATCCTCACATTTATATCTATTGCAGCATCTCACAGTCACATGATCACCATCCAGGTGATTACATTGCATCTCGCTTAACAACCACAGTGATTCATTTAATGACAAAAATTGGAAGTGATGTTTTAAGTCTGGGATGGTCATGTAATTTTTTTTTTTTGCTCAGCAACCATGGCATTTAGTGATGGAATTGCCAGTTCCAGTTCTGATTGGTAAGTGAGGACTACTGTAAGTGTGTCTTCGAGAGTTCAGGGCAGTGGTGAAAAAAATAGCCAGGGCACTTTATGTGAGGCTGGTGAGGCTTTCACATGTTTCTTCCACCACTACTACTACTACTTCTTCTTTTNCTTCTTCTTCTTCTTCTTCTTCTTCTTCTTCTTCTTCTTCTTCTTCTTCTTCTTCTTCTTCTTCTTCTTCTTCTTCTTCTTCTTCTTCATCTCCTCCTCCTCCTCTTATTCTCTCTTCCTCCTCCTCCTCATTGGGAAAAGGAATTTGAGGCTATCAATACAAATGCTAATTGTTTTGGAGGTTTAAAAGATTTGTCCTACAGGACTTATTTTTCTGCGTCACAACCTTCAAATTTGACATTTCCTGGTTTCCAGGAATCCTTGACAGACAGTGTACTACAGTTCCATAAGTATTCAGTGAGCATTGCTTCAGACCTAAGGCAATATATAATTTCATCCATCCACCTATTGCTACTAATAAGTGACTGAATCAAGATTCGACTTATCCTGTGAGAGCCCAAGGGCCTTACCCGTTTTGCTTCTATCCACTGGATAGTGGGCAGAAATCTCCTTGCTCCCTGCTAGCAACTGTAGAAAAGCAGAAAGCTTGCTTAAGGCTGGAGGACAGCAGTGTCTTCCCTCTCCCTCCCAGCCATTCTTAACAGCATCGCTGTTTCATCTAAGTGGACTAAACCTGGATTTATCTAAAGTACAATAGAGTTTCTATCAACTCTCCTTGAAATTCCTTAGGCGGATATACTTTCAGTAACAGGTAACAGATAACACAGGTGCTATGTGATGACTGAACTGCCAGGTAGTACTAAGCATGTCTATAAATCTTGAAATTATAGATGTGATACAGTACACACACACCCAAAAAACAGGTTTTGCCAGTAACCTAAATATGCATTTTGATACATAAAATCAAGAGTTGTTCACCCAGCCATACTATTATTTTGCTTTGTGTATTTTCTGGCATTGTTTCTTAAGAAAATGCATTTGCATTTGGTAGAAAATTTGGTAGAAAATTTCTTTTGAACATGGAATATAGAAAAGACAGAGATACCTGTATCATTCATGCCTTTCCTTACAAAACTTCTTAGGCTACATAAAAGTTTTTAACATTTAAAACTATATATTGAAAAATAACCATAAAAATAAATTATATGCTAACATTAAATATATTTAAGATAGTATTATTAATGTATCAGTTGTATATACCTACTGTGATTTATATTTTTGATTTATTGAAGAATATAGGGTGAGGAAATAAGCCTTTGGTTTATTGCCATGATATACAACCTAAAAAGAAATATGTGCCAAAGGTCCACAAGAGTTTTAATGTGACCCTGCTGGAGAGTAGCAATATATGAATGTTTCCATATTCTAGTCTTTTCTATAACCCATGCTCAAGGAACACCTAAATAAACAAATAAATAAACAATACTCAAGGCAAAAAGATCCCTAGATTTCAAGGAGTACTGACAACAAGAACATGAGAACAGTGAGAAAGCAGCCACCAAATATGTTGCAATAAACAGATTTCTCAAAAAGTAATGGTGGCACTGGGGAGAAGTTTCAAGTTAAACATGGAAAGTATCGAAACCTACTTACCAAGGTAAGTAGTGGCCTGAAAGTGTAGCACTTTCACTTAAAATTGAGAATGATGGGAGAGGAAATATCCTGCAAAACAAAAGAATTGGTATTGATATGTGAAACCAGAGATAATATGATCAGAAGCACTTCAAGTATTAATGGAAAGGTACAATGAAACTGGGGAGGAGGGAAGGAAATGGCAAAGTGAAAAATGTATTGTATTGTTAGACCTGACTTTTTCATGACACTGTGTACCATAGTAACAATTACATAGCCCTAAAGAGACTAATTGATTGAATCCCATTAAATTGTATGGACTGTTCATGAGTTGTAATGCTCCTCCCTTTTCAAATTTTAATCCCCTTTCAAACAAATGAATGGGTCCAACTTGATTTGAGTTCTCCATATATTACTTTGTATGCTGCGGACTCACTATATACCCATTTCTATATATTATATACAGCACAATATATCAAATTAGCACTTTTGTGGGATATGCTATTTATTTTAATTATTTTTAAACAATATCTAAATAGCACTATGACTAAGGAATAAAGAGAACAAAACTTTAGCATCAGTTGAAAAACCTGGTGGAAATGATCTTGGGGTAAATAAATTATTATTATTTATTGAATTTATATTGTTGCCTGTTTGTCCTAGTAATGTAAGCATGAAAGATGGTTTTTCTAAATGAGAAGGAAAAGGGTCCATCTTGCCTTCATTGGAGTTTTGGTAATCAGAATAAGAGATTCATTGAGAGAGGGCAGAGCTGGCGTTGCAACAATATGGTATGTGATCTGGGAGGTCTGAGATAGCAGCCGATATCTTTGCCCCTGGACCTAAACCGTCCCGAAGAGATGGCAAAAATGAAGAGCACATCCTGCTGATCCCAGGGATACTGCAAAGTCCCTGGTCAATCTGGGAGAAGCTCTTCTTGCCAGCAGTAAAGAGGCAGCCATTAAAGCTGCTGAAGTTGGGACAGCTCCGAAATGGAAGA
>BHFT01008987.1:0-12553 GCA_004320025.1 Laticauda laticaudata
TCACCACTTTTTGGAGCAGATGACAACGGATGGAGCCACCCCCCAAATTTTGCTCATCCGCTGTGTCCTTTATGCATGCGTTTTGCATCCGTCAGCCAGTGGGACCGGGCCTTAACCTTCTTTTGTTAGAACCAGTAAGAAGCCAACTTTACCAAAATGACTAATCAGTATCAGGTACACATAAAGAACCAACCAGAGACCAGCCCCCACCAATTTAACACCAATCAGAAAGGAAGCTCAGCTGAAGACCAATCAGAAGTCTGAAAGCTGGCATAAAGATAGGAGCCCAATCAGCCTTGTTCAGATGTCTGTGATCAGGCCGCTAAAGATGCCAGAGATAGCTGCCAGTGAAACTTCAGGAAATTATCAGGAAATCTTGTCTAAATCATGGTTCTAAATGCTGAAAAAACACTGACTCCCTCCAAAAAATAGCACTAAATAAATAGAGGCATAGGTTTAGACAGCTGAACGTATGTGATTTGCTAATGTAGTTATTTGCTTGATTATTTCTCTCTCCTTTGTTCTGTTTGTCTCTTCTCAAACTCTTTTTCCATGGAGTGGTTACTAATGCACAACATCATTACTCGAGAGCTATGACCGAGCACATGCTTGGTGTGTAAAATATTCTAAGATTATTTCATGGCCAGGAAAACCCCTTCTCTCTGAAATGCTGGAGAACTGGCCTCTTTCCACGTGGAAATTATTCCGCTTGATGGGCTGACAGTCTGTCACTGGGCAAGGCATTTTCTGTTTTGCAAATTGTCTGTGAGCATAATGATGGCAATACAACTGCAAATGGAATGCAGAGGAGAACAATAATCCTTTTTAAAGTGGCAAAGATGACCATTGTGTCACCAGAATCAACACCCATTTTTATCTCATTTGTTCTTGTTAGCATTTTGCAACAATGAGCTCTGGTCATTCTTCATGTTCAGTCAAAAGCTGAACACAGAACAGTACTGATTTATAGAGGAAACAAGGAAAAGCTTCCATGATCCTAACTTGGTACAGAAACTTAAGAAATGGTTGAGGTTAGGAGGAGGACCTGGGACACAAGACACCTGGGACAGGTCATGCCCCTGTCGCAATCTGACTTGGAGGAGGAAACCGAACAGATGACAGGGAGTGGGAGTGTGGCTCTGTTGGCTGTGGAAGAAACTGAAGAAGGGCAAAGTCTAATTGGGCAGAGCTGGGGAGAGGTAGAACTAGAAAGGGGAAATTCAGAGGAAGACCCAGACCCACCTCCTCTTCATCCTAGGGCATGCAGGGAGGAATGGAGAAGAGAGCAATGTGGGTTGCGTGGTTTATGGGGGAGAAAAGGACCCTGATTCCCTTCATTAGTTGTAGCTGGTAACAGTGTATAAAAAAGGCAAACTTCATGAAGCAAGCTGTTGGGAACAAATGTGACTTTATCTTTTATCGTGGTGGTTTATCTATGTTCCTGGTGTCTTCCCAAATGTGTGAGTTTTGCCATGCTTTCAAGTCTGAAATTCCTTCTTCTGCCCTGTCAAACTAATTACTTCAGTTTGGTTTATTTGGATTTTAAGTTACAGTTTGTGTATACTTTGTTTTGGACTGAATTTTCTACAGTTAAAGGGTGTTTCTGGGAGAGTTTTTCTCCAGCCAAAGATAACCTGGACAAAGTTGGAGATAATAAAGGAACTCTTATTGCTTATTTGACTGTGTTGCCTTTGTGTCACACCCCAGGTCATCACAGGGCTGTAATAGTGAATTCCATCACCATGACAATGTACAGCATCAAGGTGATTTTTAAGATCCTTCCAACTCTAATTTCTAGGTTTTTCCTATTGAGCAAAAGGTAGGATTAGTGCAAATGTAGGAACCATTTCAATAATTCAAGAAAGAGTATAAGTGAAACTACCTGGCACCATGGAAGATAATATGATACAGTGACACATCTTTGTAGGTGGGGACTTAACCCTTAGTTCATATATGGTTTTAGATCTGAAGCAAGTCATGTATTTAACTTTTATTAACTACAGGACTAATGTATTATTATTATTTTGTTTGTTTAGAACATCTGATCCTGTGGAGATATTTCCTGCAATCACTTATACTTCCTGATACAAAAGCAAAGAAGCAGCAGAGCAGTTAAATTATCAGACAGTTATAACAATCCAGCATTCAGGTCTGAACCAAATAATTACCAAAGAGCAATTTTCAGAACTGGATTCATTATTTCAACCCCCCCTGTCTCATACACCAATAGGCAAGGACTAGTCAAAATATGTAGGATGGAGGCAGATCACTCTTTTTTTCCTGGGCAGACTTGAGTCAACATTAGGTACTGTAAGGAGGGCAGGGAAGTTTGTTTGTATTGGCCTGACAAGATAATTGAGCAAGTGAATGGAATGGAATACTGTATTTGACCAAGTGTGATTAGACACTCAAAGAATTTGTCTCTAGTGCAGAAACTCTCAGTTTACATGCAAAGCAACAGAATAATGATAATCATAATAATGATAATATTAATAAGAGGGGTAGCTAGAAGGATAATAAAGATAAATAATAATGCTACAACTGTACCACCTGGATAACATAGACATACTACCTGGATAACATAGACATTAGATGGCACTGAGAGAATTAGGTGCTCAGCAGAATGATACCATGAAGGAAAAAAATTGTCCCTGTGTCTAGTTGTTTTAGCAAACAATGCCCTACCGCAATGTCCCAAGAGGAAGAGTGAAATAGTTTATGTCCAGGATGTGAGAGATTTGCAGATATCTTCTCAGCCCTCCTTCTGACACATACAATATATAGGACTTCTTTGGCAGGCAGGCTGGTTGCAGTTGCTTTTTTTATGCAGCTTTAACTATCAGTTGGAGTGTTTTCTTCTTTTTCAAGGTGTCTCATTATTGTCCTCTGGCATTTGTCCTCTCTTCCAAACTTTTTCCCCAACCCCCATTCCTGTTTCTTCACAAGAACAGCCTTTATGCTCAGTAGGTACAGAGCCTGCAGAAACTCGTAGCTTACTGCTGCGGCATATTCAAAAGAGGCTGTTGTTTTCCCCACACTACAATTATTGTAGCTTTTGTTTTGCTTTGTTTTGTGTTTGTGTGCCACCCAGAGTCCCTTGGAATGGGGGCAAGTCACAAATGGGTACTGCAAAATAATTAAGTATGTAAATAAATAAGTCTCTGTGGAAACAAATTTTCAAATTGCATCAACAGTGATTTCATCTATTATTTCACAGATGGCAGCATTGTCCTGTTGCATCCCTCCTTTTTCCAGTATCAAATTTGCAATACGCTCCTTTATATTCTCCTTTAAAACTACTATCAGTCTCTATAAAGTCATCCTTTCATTCCTGTTATCAATTACCAAGTAGCATTTTCCTCTGCTTGCCAAAACCAGTTAAGCTCCATGTAGCTGAATGAGATCAAGGAAGCAAGACCTACACAAACTTCATTAAGATATTTTTTTAGTGTTACTTGGGGGTATTTAAAAAAAAATGGAAATGGTAATAGGATTTTCCCAGCTTCCTTAAAGTGAGTTAATTAAGGCATATCTGTTTGAAATGCTTCTTCTCATATTTTCACAGAGCTGCCATGCATGAGATAAAACCAATATCTCTTGAGTGTCTTATGTATAGCTCTGCCCACAATTTCTCACAAAACTATGTTTGTTTGACCTCTAAGTCACTCCCAAACAACTGCATTTATGATATTTTACTCTTTTTCTTCAAAACTTCCATACTTCAGAAAAAAATGAGGGAGGAAACAACTGCTTGCTTTCATACATATTTTAAAATATTTTTTTTAAAAAACTGTAGACTTGAAGATTGGGCCAGTAAAAATGGAAAATATTCTTATAGATCTCTAAGCTGAAAGCTAGCCTACCCAAGTAGTCAGTGAAAATGAATGAATGTAATAATGTCTATCAAGACATTATTATCTTTGATACACACTTACTTCATGACAAACAAATGATTCCACATTATCTTTGGTGGGTTGTTGCTTGCTTTCTTATTGATACCCATTTTTCTTGACAATGTCCATGTGAGTTTAGGAATCTTCTGTGCGGTTATTCCATTTAATTTCTCTTGCCTACCCGAGAATATGGCTTGAATAATAATGTGATAGTTTCAATTTTCAAAGCATTAAATGGAAAGATCTCCATAAATTCTTCATTAGGAAGAAAATGTGGAACAAAACTGTAGAATTGCAGGCATACAAAAAAGACTGATAGAAACTGTGCATAATTTTATGTAATTGAGTTATGGAATTGAATATAGTTTTCCCTCAACTGTTCAGTGACTTTTTTCCTAGGGACATCAGCATAGTAGTAAGCCCCATGATAATTCAAGGTGAGACCAGCAAAAAGAAAGAAAAATTGATAAAAAGCCAAAAATGTTTATGTAATTAACAACTAAGAATGGTGGAAGGTGGCCCTGATATTATTTTAATATCCAAGACATAATATTAGCTTACCTTAAGAACCTGCTGTACATTTCATTTCTACTGGAGCCAAATGAAAAATCATAAGACAATTTATATGTGTATTATATATATTTTGAAGAGCAAGCATATGTATTTTCTGGGATTTTATGGTACAATTCACAATTTTAAAAATGCCTTCAAAATAGGCAGTTCTTATGGCAGAAACATTATCCTATAACATGGATACCAGTAGTAATAGCACTTAGACTTATATATTACCCAAAATGGTTTACAGCTCTCTCTAAGCAGTTTTAAGAGTTGCCACCAACAATCTGGGTCCACATTTTACTGATCTTGGAAGAACAGAAGGCTGAGTAAACCTTGAGCTGGTCAGAATCAAACTCCTGGCTATGAGCAGACTATGCCTGCAATATTGCATTATCACTGCACCATCATGGCTGATATAGATGATGTTTTCATGCTACTGCAACAACTTACATCAGGGGATGTTGGCTGTGGACCCAGTTTCATGTTGCCTTACATTTGTTTGTACAAAATTATGATTAAGATTTTTCCATGTGATTCCTGTACAATAGTAAATCTTTGGGTCTAGTCTGCCAAGGCCATTCCCTCATAGCATTACATACAATTGGGTCTAATGGTTAAGGCAAGAAACCAGGAGCCTATGAATTTAATCTCACTTTAGGCATTTAAGTCATCTGGGTGACTTTTGGCCGGTCACTCTCTTTCAGCCCAGCCCACCTCATAGGGTAATTGTTATGGGGAAAATAGGAGAAGGAAGGAGTATCAGGTATGTTACTCACCTTAAATTGTTTATAAAAATAATAAAGACAGGATCTAAATAAAACTAAAATAAAATAAAATTCTTACAGATAATCAGAATTGGAAGGGACCTTGTAGGTCATCTAGTCCAACCCCCTGCCCAACCAGGAGACCCTACACCATTTCTGACACATGGGAGTCCAATCACTTCTTGAAAGTCTCAAGTGATGGTGCTCCCACAACTTCTGAAGGCAAGCTGTTCCAGCTCTTGGTTGATTGTTCTCACTGTCAGAAAGTTTCTCCTTACTTCCAGGTTAAATCTTCCCTTGTTCAGTTTTAGTCCATTGTTCCTTGTCTAAAGCCCATGTCACACTGCCCCAACAGATGGAAAGAGGATGTAAAACGGAGAAAAATGCTTGCCATCCATTGGTTAATGCGATGCATCTGTTCTGTACTCACTCTGGCATGTGTGATCATATGTTCTATCCGTCCAGCATCTGTCTACTGAGATTTCATCCACTCAAAAAGTTTTGAGCTGCAACAACTTTTCGAAGCGGATGAACTTTACCGCCGCGTCCATTTTACATCCGCGACACATCAACGGGGAACAAACGTTCTATGTCTGTCTCATCCGTTACACGTCCGCTGTATCTGCTCGGCAGTCCACTGTGCTCCTCCAAGCCAACTCTCATCCGCTCCAGCGGAAAACGGAAAGAGGGAGTGAAGCGAACGGATGCGGAACATCACAGCATTAGTAGAAGGACATAGAAAGGATGAAAGCGAATGCCAGCTAGCCATATAAAGCAGTAAAACGGAAAAAACGTTTGTATAGAGGACGTACCTCAGATATTTAGGATGTCCCTGCAGTATGTGTAGAGGATGCAGAAAGACACCTAGTGGAAAAAATGATATTTGCTTCTAAAAAGGGGAGGAAATCACCTGGATCTCACTTTCGTCCAGCAGCCCTGCTGTGCAGACCTCGCAGCCTTCATCTGGCTCTTGCTCTTCCACAGCATCCATTCATGCCACCATGGATCGTAACACACTCCTTTTGGCAGCCACCATCCTTTTGCAATAGTGCGAAGCCATCTACCAGGCTCTGTGAACTCTACTATGGAAAGAAAAAAGGGCGCCAAGAAGCGTCTGGGTACGAAGATAGTTCGCCAGAAGAGCAGAGTATGGGCTGTACAACAAGCTGAATGGTGGAGCTCAGGAGCGAAGACACTCGGGCATTCCAGAAACTTCATGAGGATGCCTCCAGCCATGTTTGACGAAGTTGTGCAGCAGCTGACACCCAGGTTGACCAAGGCAAACACCATTTCCCAGCCCAGCCTGGAACCTGGCTGAAGGTGGCACTGACTCTGCGCCACCTGGCCTTCTGGGACCGATGTACAAGAAACATGCAGTACGCTGGAGGGTGCCACCCAACACCATCAGCCATTGTGGTCAGAAGAAGTGGTGCAGGCCAGCAACGAAGAATACCGGAGGAGCTCCTCCAGTGCCCCTCCACTGAAGAAGGATAGAAGAAAGTTGCAGAGCAGTGGTATCAGAAGGGTGGAAACTTCCCACACACGCGTGGAGCCATCGATGCAAGCACGTGGCCTGCAAAGTGCCAGCCAAATTGGGGTCCACTTATTTCAACTACAAGGGCTTCTTCAGCATCATCCTCTTCGCCATGGTCGATGCTGACCTACAAGTTCATGTACATCGAATGCTTCAGGCAACGGCTCATCTTCAGCATGCCCAGTATACAATGCCAGTCCACCTCAAGGAGAGCTGGAACGCACCCCTCATCATGGGCTTCCAGATCCAGAACCCCTCCCCAACGACACACAAGATGTGCCCTAGCTTCATGATAGGGGATGACGCCTTCTCCTCACAACCTACTCATGAAGCCCTACACTCTCAGACTCCTCACCATGAAGGAAGGGATCTTCAACTACAGGCTGTCCAGGCAAGGCGGGTGATGGAGAAACGCCCTTGGCATCCTGCACAACAGGTTCCAGGTACTTCTCACCACCATGCAGCATTGGCCAGAGACCGTGAGGAGGATCATGGAAAGCTTGCTGCATCCTGCCACAATCTCATGCGCACCCGCTACCCAGTCTTGCAGAACAGGCTCGTGGACCTCCAACAAGGCAATGGGGACATGGAGCCTGGGGAATGGAGGCAAGGGCAAAACCTGATAGACACTGAGGATGTGCAAGGCCCCAACAGAGCTCACGTGAAGGGAAGAAGCAGCCGCAAACCTCCTGAAACACTGGTGCAACTCCCCAAGCTGAGCAGTGGAGTGGCAAGACAGGATGATAGATGATTAATTGGATGCTTCCATGAGCCTGTCTCATCACACGGATTGAGATTGGGCCATGTTTATGTTGGACACAGTGGTTACAAACAGGCTATTTAATAAAGAGTTGTGTTTATGTTGAACTGTGTGGATGATTATTAACATTATTATTGATAATAAAGGGCCAAAGGTTTGGCAAGCTGGGAGGGTGGACTATACAGTCGCACTATGCTTGCACTGGAGTTTATCTATCCCACAGCTATTACCCACCAAAGGTATCCCTGCCCATCCCACTGCTATCTTAACCCATCCCACAAGCATGCAAAGAGGCTTAAACCATTCTTAAAGTTTCCACCAAGACTTTATTTAAACAAGAAAATGAAGCAAGTATGTGTGAATCAAAAATAGACTTTATTAAACAACAAGCTATAAGACAAAAAAATGAGTCTCTGGCACTCCTCTTGTCATTCAGTCTCACGGGGGAAGGTGCAGGTGGTGTGGAGGTGGCTGGTGCTGGAGTGTCTTGTTCATCAGCTCCTCCAGAAGCAGAAGCAGCAGAAGCCCCAGCCCCAGAAGAGTGAGCCCATGCTTTCAGAAGCCCCAGCAGAACCAGAGTGAGGGCCAGGGGGCGGGATGGTAGCCCTGTTCCCTCTTGCAAGGGCTGGCAGCAAGATGGCTGAGGCTTGCTGTGCTTCAGCATGGTTGTGGGGTTGCTGGCTGGCAGGGAGGCTGACAGGCACCAAGGCTGGCAGGAAGCCTGGCAGGTAGGCCCCAAGGCTGGCAGGCAGGCAGGCACCAAGGCTGGCAGGAAGGCTGGCAGGGAGGCGACCAAGGCTGCAAAAGCTTGCAGCAGGCAGGCACAAGGCTGCAGGCAGGCATGCACCAAGGCTGGCGAAGGCTGGCAGAGGCTCCAGGAAGGCAGGCCACCAAGGCTAGCAGGAAGTGGCACCAAGACTGGCAGGGAAGGTTGGCAGGAGGGCAGGCACCAAGGTATGCAGGAAGGCTTGCAGGCAGGCAATCGACAAGGCTGGCAGGCAGGCAGGCAGGCACCAAGGCTTGGCAGGCCGACTGGCTGGCAGCAAGGCTGGAAGGCAGGCAGACAGCAAGGCTGGCAGGTAAGGCTGGCAGCAAGGCTGCAGCAGGTGGCAGCATACATGCAGGCAGGACAGGCAAGGCAGTTTGACTGTGTCTGGAAGCAGGTCTTTCCTTCTGAATGGTGACCTGCTTCCAAGCTGCTTCCGTTAGTATTCCGCAGGGCTGACACAATTTATCCTCCCCGCATGCACAATTAACGCTCGGCATCCGCTAGGCTTCTGCTCTATGCATCCGCTGTGCATCCGCTGTGCATCCGGCTGTGCATCCGCTTCATCCGCTGTGCACTGCCGCTTCATCCGCTTGTCATCCGCTCGCATCCGCTGTATCCGTTCCGAATCCGCTTTCCTGAGGTCCCCCGGAAGCCTAGCGGATTTCCAACCGCTCCACATCCGCTTCCATCTGCTGGGCTTCCATTCCGCATCCGCTTTCATCCGCCCTGCGTCTCTCCCCCATCCGTGTTATCCGCTCCAGTTATGCAAATTTTTGCCCCTTCTGAGAGTGCGATAACAATGGATGGAAACATTTTGCTCGTCCGTTTGTCCGTTTTGCATCCGTTGGGCAAGTTGGACAGGGCCTTTGCCCATCCCACAGCTATCCATTCCACAGCTATCCTTATCTTATCCCACAAGCACTATCCTTACCATCCTACAAGCATGAAAAGGCTTAAACCATTTCTAAAAGTTTCCACGAAACTTTATTTACTAAAGAACTGAAACCAAGTGTGTGAAGCAAAGAAAACCTTTTTAATAACAAACTGTAGGACTTTATTAAAAAAGCAAAGAATGAACAAGAAAAGTGTCGCCAAGCAAAGATAGTCAACAAGTAACAACCAGTCTATGCACTATTCTCAGTCACGCTGAGGCGTGCCATGGTCTCAGGGGTGAAGGATCCAGGGGCGTGCATGTGGCAGTGGCTGGGATGCTGGTCTGAGGCGCCATTGGGGTGTCTGGCCCGAGAGGACAACATGGGATGGTGTGTGCAGGAAGCTGCTCAGAGAGCTGGCTCAGTCCCGTGATGTTGAGAGGCCCTTCCTCCAGGACATGAGATGTCAGTCCCAACACCAATGACAGATGTTCTGAGGGCAGGCTTGGCTGTGGGGGTGGAGGAAGGAGGAGTGTAGTGGGGATGTCTGGTCTGCAGCTGAGCGAGGTGAGTGGATCGGTGTCATCTATACATCTGTGTGCATCGGTGGAATCTGTGGCAATCGTGGCATCTGTGGCATGGAGGCATCTGTGGCAGTGAGGAACCTGTGCCCTGGACTGGGAAGGGCTGCCTGTGCTGCTGGAAGTCTCTGGTATCCGTAACCTTGGAGTGAGGGGCTGTTGAAAGCCTTTGAAGGCTATGACATCATCTGGGTGAGGAGCAGACCTGTACTGAGGTGGGATAGGTTCAGCTTGGGCATGGAGGGTGGTGCAGAAGACCTTGTGATCTCTCCTTGATCAACTGATACTGGGCTTCGGCATTTCCATGAGGGTCTGGTTCATGTAGGTGAGGAAGGGCTTTCTGTTAGAGGAATGGAATCTGAAGTGTACCAGCTGAGAAGAGAGAATCTACGCTGCTCTTGATGATGTCCCTGATCTCCCAAGAGGACAGTGTGCTCTGTCCCTCCAGTTCTGCCTCTCGGCCTGCTTTCTGTGGATTTGGAGCTTGGGTGGGGTGGTTTGGTCTCTGGTGGCCACAGCATCTTCTTGCTCCATCTGTGTCAGGTGATCCGTCCATGTGCTCCGGCATGGGTGTGGCAGCTGTTGGGGGGCGGGTCTCCATCATGGGGTGCTCCAAAAGATTACCTGCCTGGACACAAGGAGCTGACTCTTGGCCAGAAGAGGACTGGCTGTCTGTGGACTGCCTGATCAAGTGGTTGACAGAGGGCTGCTCCTGGTGGCAGATCTCAACCCTCCAAGAAGCTACACTTGCCATCACATAGTGTCTCCCGGTCTGGTTACTTGACCGCGGCCTGTCCAGACTTCTTCAGGTGCAGCTTCCCGTACCAGGTGTGCATGTGCTTCCACCACCCCAGCGAGGACATCCGAAGTGTAGCCCAGGCTCTCCGCCTTCTCTCTCCAAGCCGCCTGCTTCCACTTGGTGTCGCGATAGAGCCTGTGTCCTTCCTCCAAAGGGTACTTGTTCTCCCTCAGCCATTAGAACCCTCGTCTCATGTTCCTCTGCAATGGAGTACTGTCTCCTCTCCGCTTTTTGCATGATTGTCCTCTTCTCCTCTGGCAGGGCCTTCTGTGCCCTCATCAGTAGGGCTTTGTAGGTTCTAGGGGCCTGGTCCACCAACACCACCACACCACCAGCATCAGCAGCAGAGTCAGCACCAGTAGAAGCACCAGCCCAGCAGCCCAGCAGCAACCAGCAGCACCAGCAGCAGTAGCAGCAGTAGGATCCGAGCAGCAGCACCAGGAGCAGTCAGCACCAGCAGAAGCACAGCACCAGCACAGTTAGCACCAGAGCCCGAGCAGAAGAAAGCAGCAGAAGCAGAGTCAGTGCCGGGGGTGGGATGGTGGTCTGTCCTTCTTTCAAGGGCTGGCAGGAGTAGGCACAGGCTCCTTTTCTTCCCCATGGTTGTGTGGCTGAAGATGTGTCTGGCAGCAGGTCTTTCCTGTGAATGGTGACCTGCTTGGAGCGGCTTCCCTTTTATATCTGCGGGGCTGCCGCAATGCATCCTCCCCGCATGCGCAGTGAATGCTTTGCATCTGCTAGGCATCCGCTAGGCATCCATGATGCACCATGTCATTCCGCTAGGCATCCGCTACGCATCCGCTCCTTCTGCTGCGCGTCCGCTTCGCTGTTTTCTCCCATGCAAGCCCTCGGATGTGCCATCCAGCTTCCATCTGCTTCCATCCGCTAGGCTTCCGTGGAGCATCTGCTAAACATCCTCGCTATGCCTCTCCCCGTCCATTCCTTTCCATTGTTTCCGCTCTGTTTAGTGAAATTTGGGGCACTTTTGAGAGCGGATAATTCAACGGATGGAAAATTTTCTTGTCCGCTGTGTCCTTTTTACATACGTTTTGCATCCGTTGGCCGATGTGACCTAGCCTTAAGCTACAGGTGCTTTGAAAAATTTCTTGACCCCTTCCTTTCTGTGGCAGCCCCTCAAATATTGGAACACTGCTACCATGTCTCCCCTGGTCCTTCTCTTCACGAGACTAGCCATGCCCAGTTCCTGCAACCATTCATCATATGCTTTAGTCTCCAGTCCCCTAATCATCCTGGTTGCTCTTCTCTGCACTTTTTCCAGAGCCTCAACATCTTTTTAATAGTGTGGTGACCAAAACTGGATGCAGTACTCTAGGTGTGGTCTTACCAAGGATTTACTTACTAAGGATCTTTTGAATGAAGGCAAAGGGAAAGATCTTGCATATTTCACTATGAAGTTCAATTTTTACAAATTAAACAATACTTCATATATCCATATGACATATATATATATAGATCAGTTCTAAGTCTGTCTCCTGCCACCTCCATGGCCACTCTCTAGTAACTGCTGGCTCATTTGATATTAGACATATAATGTTAGCAATAGGGCCAATGAAGAGCAGAAAGGTAGCTGTGGAAAAAAAGAAGAGAGAGTACGAGAGGGAAAAAATGGCAATCCAGAGTGTGAGAACATTATTATCAAAGGCATCAGGAAATCATGGCCTTTCTCAAAGAAGGATAAGGATGTCACTCTTAGTCAGACTCAGAACAATTTGGAAGGCTTGTCTAAGGAAGAAAGAAAGATTAATGCAGAAAAGGAAAAACTATCATTGAGACTGACTGCAATTGGAGAGAGGAAAGGCATTAAAAACAAGGAGGGCCACATGTGAGATATGGGGGGATAACTTAAAAAAATAAGCCTCCTTTATTGTAGTGCTTCTCCTCTGGAATGTGTAATTGAAGAAAGCAAGAACCCTGAAAACAGAAGCTTAAGGCCCTGTCACACTGGCCGACAGATGCAAAACGTTTGTAAAAAGGACACAACGGACGAGAAAAATGTTCCATC
>BHFT01008988.1:0-11008 GCA_004320025.1 Laticauda laticaudata
TTTTATAGAAGATAGCAACACCACCTCCTCTACGGATTTCATGATCTGATCAGTAAACATGATAGTCTCTTACTGTGTTAATGGAGTCAGGGAGAGATACATTAAGCCATGTTTCACAGACAAATATGATGTCGAATTTAACCATATTTAGTAAGAGGAGAAATTCAGGTATTACATTCACAAGACTTCTTGCATTGAGTAGCTTGCATTTAAGGCCAGTTGTAGTTGGAAATTAGGTAGTTAGGGGCATGCGTGCCTAGTTTTGAGTGATGGTGGTTTGGATGACTTGATTGCAGGAAGTATGATTTCAGCAACAGAGTGGTCAATGTCAGCAACTCACTACATGATTCTGTTGCTACATGCTCAAACCCCCATTCTTTTACCCTCAAACTAATCTCTGTTGACCTCACCCCGTTTCTAAGAGATCTGTAAGGGGCATGCATAAGTGCACAATTGTGCCTACTGTACGTGTCCTATTGTCCCCATTATTAGTTCCTATTTTATGTATTTATACTTGTGTTTATTCTTATTTCTATTCTTTATTCTTATTTCTATAATTTATAATAAAATTATGTTTTATTCTTATTTCTAATGTCAGTGTTTGACAAAATAAATAAACAAATAAATAAATTTGTCTAAAATGTTCATGTGTTTACATTGAGTTAAATGCAGCAGTGAAGAAAACAAGTATGACCTGTTTCGGTCCTTAGTACTTCGTATTGTGTACTGTACTATGCAGTAACAAATTGGAGAGCAGCTATTCTAGTTATTACATATAAATAGACCTGGACTGGAAACATTTTAATATTTTATCATTTTTTAAAATATTAATTATACTCATTTCACTGATCAGTTGAATTTTGTAGACTAAAATAATCAGTCTCAATTTTTGACACTACCAAACAGTGTCATTTTTTTTTCTCCATATATCTGGTGTATGATATGACAAAGAAGAGACTTTTCTTTCTAACAATGCCTTGATTATTAAAAAGTTTCATGAGTTTACCTTTTTTTATATTCCATTTATTATCCAAAACATTTTAGAGTACTTTGGCTGGCTAATATGATTTATGAATACTTTATGTATTTATCAATAGATTTTGCATACATTTTACTCAACAATTCTATTGATTTTTTGTTTTTGTTACCAATATTCATTTATTGTGTTCAACATCATATTCAAATTTGAATTATATTTTTTTCTTACTGTCTCTTTTCTGTAAAAGGAAGAGTATTATACAAATAATTGTAAAGGAATAACACTTACCACACAAGGTGTTGGGAGAAAAATTGTCTTCAATGACCATAAATAAACTGAAATTAAAATCATATAAAACAATTCCATGGTTATTCATAAGAAGAAGAAAAAGAACCCATTAAATACAATACAAACTTCTTTGGTAAGATATTCTTTTCCATTGTAAAAACAGATTCACAGTTTGGAATCCTTTATATTTTAGCATTGCTTTTGGAAATGATGGTGGAAGTAGTAATACATCTGTACAATTACACTTGATCTGCTTGTTGTGACCATATGAGCCATGGTGGTGCAGTGGTTAGAATGTATTTCTGCAGGCTACTTCTGCTGACTGCAATGTGGCAGTTCAAATCTCACCAGGCTCAAGGTTGACTCAGCCTTCCATCCTTCCGTGGTCAATAAAATGAGGACCCAAATTGTTGGGGGCAATATGCTGACTCTGTAAACAGCTTAGAAAGGGCTATGAAGCACTGTAAAGCAATATACAAGTCTAAGTGTTAAGTGTTGCTTTTCTTAACCATATGTTGGTATACTTTATGCACCAACACATTCTTTGCATTTTGCCTCAGGAAGAGTGCATGGAAGCTGAAATTAGTGCAAAAATCTCGACAAGATGTACACACAAATGTAATAAACAAACTAATGCAGCAAAGTTATTAACTTATCAAAGGCATTCTGGTTCAATCACTCTGTACTCAAATGATTCAGCACTCAATCAGTACTGTTTTAGTTATTTGCTTTCAAAGCACAATTTACACTCTTAGTTTAATAAATAAAGCCTCTGTCACACTGCACCAACGGATGGAAAGAGGATGTAAAACGGAGAAAAACACTTGCCATCCGTTGGTTAACGCGATGCTCTGTTCTGTACTCACTGCCTCCGTTTTGCTTCCTCTCTATCCGTCCAGCATCTGTCTATTGACATTTCATCCACTCAGAAGGTTTTGAGCTGCTCAAAACTTTTGAGCGGAAAATGTATCCAATGCATCCGTTCTGCATCCGCTAGGCATACGGGGGACACCCGTTCTGCATCCGTTACGCATCTGCTATATCCGCTAGCATCCACTGCACATCCGTGCAACTCAAATCTGTTCCAGCGGTAAACGGACGCAGGGAGGAAGCGGAATGGACGCGCAGCGTTAGTAGCACGGATGGAGAAGGGATGAAAGCGGATGCAGCTACACATCTGCGTCATCCACTACGCATCCGCTCTGCATCCTCTACACATCTGCTCTGCATCCTCTACGCATCCTCTACTCATCCTCTACGCATCCGCTTGCATCCTCTACGCATCCTCTATGCATCCTCTACGCATCCTCTTCCATCCGCTAGGCTTCCGTTCCGCATCCGCTTTCCATCCGCTCTGCGTCCTCCCCCGTCCATTCCTTTCCATGTTATCTGCGCTGCTTATGCAAATTTTTGCCCCTTTTGAGAGCGGATAACAACGGATGGAACATTTTTTCTCATCCGCTGTGTCCTTTTTACAAACGTTTTGCATCCGTTGGCAGTGTGACAGGGCCTTAAGATCCTGCATGTTTAACAATTACCTTGTATCGAGAGAAGAGAGAAAGAGAGCGAGAGTGAGAGAGGTGAGAGAAGATATATATCTGGATATATATACATATATATTTTCTGAGGTTTTCACGGGTATTTGTATGTGGATCTTTTGGTTATTCGGGTTTTCTCCCACGTAGAATTGGAAGTATCAGGCGACATTTCAATGAAGTCTCATTTATCATCTTCAGGCTTGTTTCTTCGGCCTCTGTGCTTTCTAGAGTAATGTAGCTTGGCAGCTGCTTTTTCTTTTAACTGCTAATGGAGGTGTGACTTGATTGGTTGGGGGTTTGGCTGTGTTCTGATTGGCTGGGGGTGTGTTCTGTTCAGGTGGGGGCTTGGTTGTGCTCAGGTTAGTCTTAGTTGCTGGGGGCTTTTGAGCTGGTGAGCTGTGATCCTGTTGTTTGGCTTTGCGTTCATAGTCATGCCACATCTTCATGGTGGGTGTCAGTTAGCTTCTTGTATGGGTCGAGGGTTTTGAAGTGAGTAGTGATGCAGCTGCTGTAAGGCTTCTGGTCTGTGTCGTGTCTCATCTTCTGTGTGGGTCTGAGTCTTTTTTCTATGTGGAAGTATGGTGGTAGCATCTTGTGTGGCACTTGTGGGTGTGGGTCTGGTGTCATTCTTCATGTTAGGTACTCATTTATTAATGAGGGCAGGTTTCCAAATGGCTGTAGGCAGGAGGTATCATCTCGTTTATTCATGCTGTGTGGGTGTTTTTCTATCTCTATGGCTTCTCTGATTATTCTGTTGTTGAAGTGTTCAGTTTTGGCAATATGAAGTACTGACCTCCTCCCTGGTCCAACACCTCAAAGCCACAGGACATGAAATTGACTTTAAAAATACCAATAAATACCAACGTTATTGTTATTAAAAATAACAATAAAAATACCAACGGCTCTGAGACCCGGACCCACATCCATACAGAAGCCTGATGATGGCAGATGAGATTCTGCTGAAACATTGCTACAACTTTAAAAGCACTACAATGACATGGGATNTAAAAAAACATATATATATATATATATATATGTGTGTGTGTGTGTGTGTGTGTGTGTGTGTGTGTGTGTGTGTACGTATACATGTACATACACACACACACACATATATATATATCCTTTCTTAATGGCCCTTGCTAGAGAGATTCCTTTAGATCAGACAGAAATCTCTCTAGTTTTATGGGTGGATCCATGGCCTCCTCCAGCTCCAAAACCAAAATGAGGAACCCTGGAAATTTTGCAGGGTCAGAAGACCAAGACATTTTTTTGGTCCATGCAAGATAAAAAAAAGATGAGGTTCATTTCAAAGGAAGTGCCAATCTGTAACCTGTACTGTATACTTTCTCAGGTTATTTGCTTATTTTAAATTAAAAAGTATATAAAAGAGTTTTGAAGTTTAACAATCCCAAAGCATTTAGCCTCTTGAAGGCCAGTACCATAACTTTAAAAAGCAGGAAATATATGCAATCAACCAAAATGAATTAAAATTATGTTGACACATTCTAATCTTCAAGGGTTAAGCAGAAATAGATTTGGATGTAAAATAATAATAAAAGATAGCCCAACATAGAAAGCAAATCTGTGATTTTGTGTAGCAGAAATACTATCCACAAGACAAATTTCCTTTGTCACAGTGGTTATTTATATATTCAGTGATTATTTGGACAGAATTGCAGTTCCGTCATGTCAAATAATCTCTACCATCAGTTTATAACTTTGGTGGACCTTTGGATATAAATATTTTCTTCTTTCAATTTTTAAACTAAATGTAGCTTGGTTTAGTCTTTTTCCCTTATTTCTCTGGGAGCTTTTTTTTTTTTAAAGTATGTGTTAAATATTTAAGAAATTTGTTGTTTCACTTGTGCCCTTCGAAGTGCGCGCTCACCAAACCAGTTATTAAACCGGTTGCAGCCCACCCTGGCCTTGCTTTTCAAAGACCTATTCCTAGCCCAGAAATCACAAGTGTAAATGCTACTTCTCTGTGCTCTGCTGTTTGGATGAGGTTTAGAAGAGCATATACAGGAGAGGAAGAGAGAAGAATCAAGGTGGACTTCTTAATTCCAACTACAAGGGATCAACCTGGAAGAGCACACTTCCAAAAAAACCTGTTGAAGTCTCCGCAGTGAATGAATCAGCAAGAGATCACCAAGAACCTCAGTGGCATAAGTATTCTGGAGCCAATCAACCATGTCAAGGGAAAGAGTGTCTCTGAACCAAAATGATACACATTATCATGGCACATTTAACTTTTATAAAAGTGTTATTAAAAAAAATCCTGTTACAGAAATGTACCAATTTATAATAATTTGTTTTTGTATCCTGTGAATAATATTAAAGAAGCTGCTGCATTATTCCAATCATTTGCATCAAATATTTTAAAACAAAGAAAATCAAAAGGTTACAATTTAAAAAAGTGATTCTATACAGTACATGCTGTTTAAAATAATTGTTAATTAACCATAATTTGTTAAACTCCAGTAGCTTATCTTAATGCATATCTCCAAGCCAGGTATTCCTAATCTTGCTACTTCAAGATGCATGGACTTCAATTGCCAGAATTTCTTAACCTCTGGTTTACACCATAAACTATGGCTAAATTACACTGTTATAATCTCCCAACAACAAACTAAGAAAATTATAGCTTCTAGTGGTTTTATAAACCATCTAATCACAAGACTGGAGTCTCAATGTCCTCAGTTTGTGATGATCAGGAATCTATTTCTAGATAACTTACCTACTGTTGGTTTTACACTCTCACATTTCATTTTTCAATAAATGATACAAGAAATATGTACTAGCTACAATATCTAGCTTTAATATCTCTGAATTTATATCCATGGCCATTAAGAAACTGAAGTAAAGTAAAAGAGACTTTTTTTAATGCTTCGTCACTTTTAAGTTCTGATTTAAACATTCTGGCAATCATTAATGGTTGATTAATATTCAATATATCAATTAATTATTATATTATTGAAAGATATTTTTGCAAGACACATTGGAATCAACAATTACTTAGAATTCTTAATACAGTCATAGTTTTAAAATTTTCAATATTTATGTGGAGATTGCTCTGCTTTTATAATTGCTTTCCTTTCTCACATACTTACTGTTTCAAAGTACCAAAACAAAATATGCCATTGGTATTTTCCCTGTTTCCCAGTGGACTCAGACAATGATGACAGTATGTAATACAAACATGTTTTAGGACTGTGATAAAGCATTATGCAGGGCTTGGTAAAGTGACAATGTTTTTTTTTTAAATTAATTACAAGGGAATCTTTTCCAGTACCCCCAAAAAGTCCTTTGGAAATGTTTTAACTCTGGCACCTTAAATCTGATAATGGATATAGTTGACCACAGATAACTCTTTACATCCTATGGATTCTGTGACTTTGTTAGTATGTTAACACTATGCAGCAAAGGTGAATGCCAAACAACAGAAGGTTCTTTAGCATTAATCAATATAAAGACTGTCGGAATTTTCCCTTTGCAACTGGTAAATCTAGAAAGTTTATTTATTAAATATGAATAACCATAGTCTGTTACTTCCATTAATATTAGAAAAAAAAATACAACTCTTAATTCATCTACCCCCCACTTCTTGTACTATTTCCACATGATGACCCTCTTGAGCAGCATGTGCAAAACAACAACAACAACAACAACCTATGCTTGGTGAAATTCATTAAAATAAGATATAAGAAAGCATTTTTTTCTGCAGTTCAACTGAGCTGAGAGATTGCCCACCTGTTTTCAATCTACTTCTCATGGATTTATAAATATAATGAGCAGAATGGAAGATAACATAGTAAATGCTGAACCTGAGAGTAACCATAAGGACCATTTTTTTCAACAGAGATTTGTTGATATCTATTTTCTATCATTGTTGTGGGCACACTTTGCAATTTTAGGATTATAAAGGCTTGCTGAGCTTTGTAGGCAATTATATTGACTAAAATTTAGGTGTTTTATAATCTATTGTATCAAGGTAAGAACTTAATTGTTAGTGTGAGGTTCTTACTCCTCCTAGTGTCCATATTATAAATCAAGTCTCGCAGCAATTTAAATCCCAGAAGAATAGTTGGTACTGAATGAATAGTTACAAATTATCCAGATTTTCAAATGCTTTGCTAGCTTAACAGACTCAAATAGTGTCTAACTAGCTAGACAACTGTTGATTGTCTGGGCTATAACTTTGCACTTGTTATAAATCCAGGAAGTCAGGGATTAAAATAAATGCCTAACTATTTAAACTATTTATACTTTATTATGTTCTTCTGAAAAACCATTAATTTTGGGTTTACACTGGTAACATCTCTTTGTGAAAAAGGACACCATTTTAGTTCATTTTCAATCTCTTTGAATGTTGGGATTCAGCTAATGAGGTTTGGAGGAAAACCAAAGGCAGGTTAGAGTGAGAATTAACAGTGTTGTCAGTGTAAAGAAGCAAGGAGAGGAGAGAGAATGAAATTCACAATTAGAAGCTTGCATAATTCCTTAACATAAAGGTTGAATACAAGGACAGTGAGGATACTTGTCTGTGTAGGAGCTGAGGCAGTAAGAGAGCTACTGGCATCACATTAATTTACACTGAGATGTCTTCATGAAACATTGTAATTAGCTGCAATAAACAGTATTTAGAACAGAAGCTCATTTACTCTATAACCATTCACTCACTTGATCACTGCCCTTGCTTCCAAATTACTACACAATAGGTACTTCCTTTTTTTATGCACACAAAGGCTCTTAATTTGTATTTAATTTCCAGCCCCAAATTAGAGGAACAAAAAAGATTTTTATTGACCAAAGACATGATACCATTCAAGTTATTGGGATATCCGAGTAATAAAAGTTTAAAATAGTTATTTACAGGAGCATTTCATTTTTCCAACAAATAAAGTATATTATGCATTCAATAAATGATAACATTTGTCCCCTACAATATTCTTTATTTCTGCTTTTGATCTATTGCTTCAAAAGGCACAAGAAATGGGTTTTATTTTATGAAAAGCAAGTATTGCTTATAGCAGAATAAACATGCAATAATTTATTGTCTATAAAATATTAAAAAGTTGAAAACCAGACTATAGGTCCAATCAAAAATCTTCATGTGATTAGCAGGCACTTCCTTATGAACAATAGATATCCATTCATGCTCTCAGATAATGAAAGCCAAGCAAGACATTCTAACTGCAGATGCATTGAAGAATAATTTAGAAAAGTTGTACATTGAAGAAAAATAATATTCAACTCAGCTAATGCCAAATTTTTGGTAATTTAAACAACGTATCACAAAAACAGGTTGCAATACTCTGTTCAGGTATAATTGGGTAATTAGTCTTGGCTCCTGACTGCAGTAAAAACTGAAAATGAAATTGAGTGGGTGGAACACGAAAACACTTCTGTAGGATCCGTGATCCACAAAATGATAGGTGCTTTGAAGTTAGTGCTTGCTTCTTTCTTAACATTGGAAAGGATGTATTTATATCCCTCAAACAGTAAAATTTAAGGTTTGATTGCAGACTTATTAGATGTTGTTAGATTGAAATAGTCTTCTATTCTACCAGCAATTGTGAAAATAGTTCGTTACCTTTCTTGTCCTGTGGACAGTTTGCACTACATTCATCAATAAGTCAGGGGTTAAGCACATTTTTGGTTTCATCTATAGCAAGATGTTTTAGGGCAATTCTGTATATAACTCATAATCAAACAATAATCCATAGTTTATAAATTTTGAATTGCTGATAGAATCAATTCTGGGTTTGTTCAATACCAAGGCTAGACGTAGTATCTAAACAATCCTGCAAATATCAATATTATGGTTTAAATTTATGTGACTATGTGGCCCGGATTTGGTAATGTTGTAGAAAATTAACACCCACTCCCTCTCTAGAAGAATGAAATATTATAGGAAATATTAAAAAGGCAGAATATTATATTTCCCTGGATGAGAAAAGGAGAAACAAGTTTTTAAAGACAAAGCAGCTTCCAGCAACTTCCTGCAGCTCCCTGCTCCCTCTTCAGCTCCCGGGTGATGTGATTAAGACATGGCCCTCAGGATATGATCGGATTAGTCCTCTACCCATCTCACCACATGGCACCTGGGAAGTTTACATCACCCAGCAAGATTCAACCAAGCTTGGGACTCAAGACTACCTACAAAGTTACCCCTGCATGGCCCCATAGGAGCTTGACTACCAATCAGAATACTTTTCTTGGCACAGGAACAGGAAGCAAATTCAAAGCCCAACAGAGAGTATAAATCTCTCTCCCTCTCTCACCCATGTGATCTTTTTTGCCCAGAATCTCAAACCATGTGGTCGTGTTCCACCATTAAAACCTTCCTTCCAACAGTCTCCATGTTTCCAGTGTCTTTCTTCCCACTTGGAACTGAACCCAGATGGACATTTCTTCCAACAATGTTTATGTAGTTTCATGCTAGGCTTCCTTAAACAGAAAATGAAGGTGTGTAAGGCCTGAAGCTGCTGAGGCAGGAACCAGCAGTTCTCTGTCTAGAGACTGGTATGTTATAAACATGTTTCAGTAACCTAGGCCACTAAATGACTGTCAACTAACTGTTAATTTGGAACGAATGGAATAAGAAACTCAGAGTTTACCCTTAAGAATACAGAAAATCTCTGAGGTTTCTGCTTTGTGATTAGCAATTATCTGTTATCTCTTAGGTTTAATTTTTATTTTAGCAGAACTGGGTCTATGAGTTTTCTGTCAAGGTAAGAACCAAACGAAGGATTTAGTGTCTGGATATTGATAATTGTTTGCCAAGCCTGAACATAAAGAGGTTCAGGTGATGCCTCTAACTACACAGTGGAGGATTTCAGATCCCTCCCTAAAGTGAGCTTTTCAGACATTGCCATGATTTGACTGTATTTCAGTGTCGTTCTTCAAAACTTGTGATTGCAGATTTTTATTTCCTTCAATATATCAGATCAGCATAGCTCTCCCTATAAATTGATGAGACCTCAGCATACAAAAAAGGACTTTCTAAACCAATGGATACACTGGGCAGTGAAAAGTAAAATCATGGCAGGCAGCTTTGGGTTGTATTTATTTGTTAGTTCATGAAGGAAACATTATTTTCTGCTCCATTCAAGAACTGCTCTGTAGACTTCATGGTAATTTTCACAAAGATGTGAACAGAAGATCTTTTTGTGCTCTATATTTTTCTAAATGCAAGGAATCTAGATTGTTGTTAGTTACCTCTTGTAAACAAAAATTCAGGGCAATGTAGAACTGATAGCAAAGTGATAAATTATCACCCAATAACACAGCCATGAACATTAATCTCTCTATACCACTTATTACAAGAGAATGGAGAACTGTAGAAAGGAGCAAAAATATGCTCTCCAAAGCAATAACCAGAAGATCTTTACTTTGGACCTGTTTTATCAAAGGAAAATTATATCCCAAAGTAAAGGAATGCCTGGCGCTGTTGAGATTCAGAGATAAATTAATCATAAAAACAGCTTGCAAGAGTCCATATAAAAGAGCTATGGCACATGACACGGAAGAGTACAAATACTCTATTTTTGGATAGAAATGTAAAAACAGCTGAACTACTTCTACGTTATTCAACTTTTTTTGTTTAGGACATTGGTACATATACATGTACCAAATCTCAATAACACTGGCATGAGGCCAGACTCTACAAACAGCACTCCCTCACCCACTCCAAATAAAGTGTTCATAGTAAATCTTGTTAATGTTGCACTTATCAAATTAGGTACTATTTTAAATGATAAAGATTTTCAAGAAATGTATCTGAGAAAAAATATTGCATGCATGAATCACGAGATGTTAAGAGAAAATCAGAGAGAGTTGAAATACACACAATGTGGAGATGGTAGCAAATGTAGAGAACTTTAATTATAGTTGATTGGATATGATGGGATGGAATAAGTGATAATATATCAGATGAGACAAAAACATTATTTTTTTCTTATGTTGTTACAAATTTGATTCAAACAGTCCAATGCTGATCATTAGACATTTTCAGGACTAGAAAGGAGTGGGGATTGCACTGAATATGTTAAGGCTAGGTCACACTGGCCGACGGATGCAAAATGTATGCAAGAAGGACACAGCAGACGAGCAAAATTTCAGGGATGGCTCCATCCGTTGTTATCCGCTCTCAAAAGTGCCTCAAATTTGCATAAACAGAATGGAAAACAACGGAAAGGAA
>BHFT01008990.1:0-25435 GCA_004320025.1 Laticauda laticaudata
CCTCATTTTGGGGCAGTTTTTTAAGGGTCGGCTTATATGTGAGATCGGCTTATATGCGAGTATATACGGTAACTTGATTTGAGCTTATTGGAAAGTCTAAGAATAAACCTTTTGATTTAAGATTAATTTAAAATAAAGCTCCCCAAAAAATAAATCCATGGTACAAACATGGGAAACATAAGAACTTTAACCCTCTGAAATGCAGTTTTAAATCCACAGAAATTCTTCTTCTATTGAAAAATGTCCACAATAACAAAATATTTCATCTCCCTTGTTAAAAAAAAGAAATGTTCATACTTCAGTTGAGGATTTCACATTCTTGCATCCCTCTGAACCCATTTTTCTACTTCCATCGGGACAGATTGCAGTAACTTTGACATGTATATCTTTGAGGGTGTTATCAACCTGAATTTTCACTTCAGAAAGCAGCTTCTGAAATAAAATAAGAGCAAAATAAAAATAATGATACTACAGCAGCAACATATACTACCTATTAGAAAGCTCTACTCAATTGAATCAGAATGAAATAATCCATCAGACTAGGAACAAAGGAGACAATTGTTTTCTGCACAGATTTTTGTTTTTCACAGTTGTGTGATTCAATGCTTAGTATGACCTTCCTTTAAGCCCATGTCACACCGCACCAACGGATGCAAAGAGGATGTAAAACGGACAAAAAACCTTGCCATCTGTTCGAAAACGCGATGTACTCACTGCCTGCCTCCGTTTCTTCTCTTCTCATATCTTCTCTATTGCATCCGTTTTATTGTGTACTGTTATTCATTACCCGCTCAGAAAGTTTTGGTCTCGCCTAAAACTTTTTTTGCGTGGCAAAATACGTTAATCCATGTTTCGTCAGTTATGTATTCATCCGCTACGCATCTGTTACGCATCCGCTAAGTATCCGCATAGGCATCCCAGCTGGTGCATCCGCTCGCAACTCCATCTGCCCGACGCATGGAGGAAGCGATCGGATGCGTGAATGGATGCAGAATGGTATGCCTAGCGGATGCAGCACGGGAAACAAAGCGTTTAAGACGGAAAAAATGTTCACGGAGGGGACCTATCTCGGATATTAAGGATCAATCTGCAAGGTATGCCTAGAGGATCCCTAAGAGGATGCCTAGAGATGCAAAGGGACACCTTTCCTGCCTTATAAAAAGGGGGAGCAACTCGTCTGCATCTCACTTTCAGACAGGCAGCCCAGTGGTGCGGATCTCTAGCAGCCTTCATCTGGATCTTCTCTTCACAGCATCCAGTCATGTCCACCGTGTGTATTGCAAACAAAGTTCTTTCGGCAGCCAACCATCGTTCTGTTCAACAGTGCGAAGCCATCTGCACGCTTCTGTGAACTCTACTGCGAGAAGAAAAGGAGCCACCAAAAAGAGTCCTGGATCGAAGATGGTTCGCCAGAAGAGCAGAGGACCGGACTGTAAAAGCTGATGAGTAGGAGCTCAGGAGCGAAGACACATTCGGGCGTTCCAGAACTTCATGAGGATGCCTCCAGCATGATTATGATGAAGTGTGCAGTGCCTGACACCAGTTGACCAAGGCAAACACCAGCTTCTGGTCCCAGCCTGGAACACGTGGCTCAGTGCACTCACTCTGTGCACCTGGCCTCAGGGACCTCCTACAGGAGCATGCACGTAAAGCTGGAGGGTGCCATCCAACATCATTCAGATTGATCAAGAACATGGTGCAGGCACAGTTCTATCAGAAGAGATACCAAGGAGAAGCTCTCCAGTTACCCCTCCAACTTGAAGAAGGATGGAAAGAAAGTTGCAGAGCAAGTTGGTAATCAGAAAGTGGAACTTACCACACACCGTTGGAGCATAGATGGGAAGCACGTTGGCGCTGCAAAAGCTCCAAACCAACTCAGGCTCCACTTATTTACAACTCCAAGGCCTTCTTCAGCTATCATCCTCATATTGCCATGGTCGATGCTGACTACAAGTTTATGTACATTCGATGCTTCAGGCAACGGGTCAGCTTTAGATGCACCAGGTATACAATCAGTCACCTCAGGAGGAGCTGGAGAATGCAACCTCTATCATGGGACTTCCCAGATCCAGACCCCTGCCCAACGATACACGCAAGTGTGCCCTTATTCATTGTGGGGGATGATTACCTTCTCCTCAACAAACTCACTACCTCATGAAAGCCCTTACACTTCTCAGACTCCTCACCCGTGAAGAGAGATCTTCAAAACTACAGAGACTGTCCAGGGCAAGGCGGTTGTGGTGGAGACCTTGCTTATCCTGGCCAACAGGTTCCAGGTACTTCTCACCACCATGCAGCATCGCCCAGAGACAGTGAGGAACATCATGGAAGCTTGCTGCATCCGCACAATCTCAATGCCGCTACGCCCAGTCTTTGCAGACAGGCTTTCGTGGCTCACATACACTAGCAAGTGCAGAATGGACATGGAGCCTGGGAATGGAGGCAAGGAGCGAACCCTGATCGACACTGAGGGATGTGCACAGGCCCCAACAGAGCCTCATACATGAAGGAAAGAAGCAGCGCAAACCTCCTGAAAACACTGGTGCAACTCCCAAGCTGAGCAAGTGAGTTTGGGCAAGTGACAGGATGGTAGATGTTAATGGATGCTTCCTTCAGCCTGACTCATCACCACGGATGAGATGGGCCATGTATGTTGGGTGGGCCTACAATGAACAAGGGCGTTTATATAACGAGTTGATGTTATAATGTTCAAATGTTGGGGATGATTATTACAATTATATTCATATAAAGGGTGGATCATACAGTTACCCACTAAGCTTGCAATACACTGGAGGTTATATTCTATCCAGCAGCTAATACCCATCCAGAAGGTATCCCTGCCCATCACTGCATATCCTTACCTACATCCCAAAGCCATACAAAGGCTTAAACCATTTCTAAAAGTTTCCACCCAGATTTTATTAAAAAAAAGAAAATGAAGCAAGTGTAATGAATCATAAATCGACTTTATTAACAACACAAGCTTATAAGACAAAAATGAGTCTCTGGCACTACCTCTTGTGTCGCTCAGTCTCAGGGAAGTGAAGGTCCAGGTGCTGTGGAGGTGGCCTGTGCTGGAGTGCTTGTCATCAGCTCCTCCAGAAGCCAGAAGCAGCAGAAGCGCCAGACCCAGAAAGAGCGATGCTGTCTAAGAAGCCCCAGCAGAACCAGAGTGCAGGCAGGGGAGCGGAATGGTAAGCCACTGCCCTCTTTCCAGGCTTGGCAGCAGAATGGCTGAGGCTTGCTCGGTGCTCCGCATGGATTGTGGGGTTACTGGCTGGCAGGGAGGCTGGCAGTTGCACCAAAGGCAGGCTTGCAGGCAGGCTGGCAGGGAGGCTGGCAGCAAGTGGGCTGGCAGGGAGGCTGGCAGCGAGGCTGGCCAGCAAGGCTGGCAGGCAGACTATGCAGGCGACAGGCAAAGGCAGTCAATGTGTCCGGCATAGCAGGTCTTTCCTCTGAATGGCGACCTTCTTCCCGAGCTGCTTCCGTATATCCGCCGTGGCTGACGCAATGCATTCCCCCCGATTGCGCAATTAATGCCTAAGCGTCCGCCAGGACTTCCCCGTGCATCCGCTAGGCTTCGCTCTGCATCGGCTTCATCCGCTGTGCATCGCTGTATCCGTTCCGCGTCCACTTTGCTGAGGCCCCCGGAAGCCCTCGGGATGTGCCATCTGCTCCCATCCGCTTAGCTTCCGTTCCGCAATCCGCTTTGCATCCGCCCTGCGTCCTCTCTCTGCGTCCCTGTTATCCGCTCTTTATCCGCTCCGGTTATGCAAATTTTTGCCCCTTTTGAGAGCGGATAAAAACGGATGGAACATTTTGCTCGTCCGCTATGTCCTTTTTGCATCCGTTGGGCGGTGTGACATGGGCTTTACATACTGATGCCACAGGGCATTTTCTCATATTACCTTCTTAATTGGACATTACGTGTAAATAAGTACTTACGTATTAAAGAGCAACTTATCTGACTTGTCTGCTATTATGCAATAATTAAGCAACTTATCTGACTTTGCAATTTATCTGACTTGTCTGCTATTATCTATTGAACTAAGATTATGAGAGTTTGTCACCTAACTGATGTCCAACCCTTTCCACCAATACCACCTAAAGCACATAGAAACGAGAACAGCTGCAGAAGTGTGTGTGTCATTCAAAAAGCAAGAATGCAGCAACAATGTAAAAAGGGGATGGGGGATGGATTATACGGTAGCCTTCCTCACTGATCAACTTCCATTAAATAAAATATGCAGTTTTAAACATATAGATTGTTACAAATTAAATTGTAATTTAGTTAGATTTAATTAAATTTAACATTAGATTGTTACATGTATATATTTAATGTAATTATATTTAATATAATTTAAGATGTTAGATTATCACATCTTTTAAACATGCTGGATTGAATCATAAAGCATGAAGTGCATTTGTAAGTTTTTCTAAAACAGTTACCAACCTAATGACATATTTTTCAATTTGCATACAATGCTATGCAATAATTGCATATATCATATATGTGCTACATATTCAGTGGCTTTAAGTAGGTATTTTCCCCTTTGGAGAAGAAGAAATAAAAACAGCTGGGATTTTCATAATATAAATGTAACAACACAAATTTATTAAGCAAAATATGTTTGTGTATTATATAATAACAAAAATATCATGGTCAAATGCACATACTAATGCTGAAGAACAAAATACTAAATTATATGAATCACAGCAAAAATACTGATATGGTAAGAATTGTCTATGATAAAAATGTTATATACGTGTTTATATATGTTATGTTATAATAAAATACTACTAGAACAACTTAACAAATAGCACAACTTAACTGAAAACTGGCATGAGGAAACAGAAAAATAAATGTGTGGAAATACTAGGATTTTTCCTTAACAGTGCTGAGGTAGGCAGTCTGCCTTCCAGATTTTTACCTTCCAAAATCCTGTCATAAACCAAGCTATCTGAGGTTAAAGGAAGTTGTGATGAATTCCAAAACATCTGCAGGATTTTTAGTTTAATTCTGAAAACAGTCCAATGGCTCTTTCACAATGTTAAAAAGATCCCCACTGATAATGAAAGTTGTAGAACCTTTAATAATTTTTATTCAGTTTATTGTACATGTATCAGTTATCGCAAAAAGCAATTGCTTAAAGCAAAAACTGCAACAACATTAATTTATAAAGGGAATTGTATTTTATATTTTACAGAGATACATGTACCTATTGAACATCTTCCTGTATCATACATGTAGAATCTACAGAATATTAACTTCAATAAACATTTTGAAAAATAAACAATACATAAACACCATATTATAATGATATATTACTGTCACTGGAACATACCTTGTAAGCTTCTACTACCAAATCCCCAAGATTTGCTGTCTCTGATTCTATCTGTTTTGCAACAGTTCCTGGTAGCAGAGGCAAAAGATCCTGTGAAAATATTAGTTTATGTTTAAAACGCCAGTGTATATCTTGTCCCCGACTAACATAATTGTTTTATTTTTAAATATACCTTATACCAGTGATATTGGCTTCCTTGGACTGCAAATATTACGTTAATATTGTTGTCTACGAGCTTTTCAGAAAGTTGGCCAAGTGATGGGTACTCCTATAAATCAGAAAGTAGATTCATAATGTGGCTTATATAGATTATTGTAATTACCAATTCTAACATTTTACTTAAATAAACTAATGTATGTTCATACATACATGAATATAAACAATTCTTTAATAATTCCTATTCTTTTTAAAAATTAACAAACTACATACACACATTTGATTTATGACCAGGGCCCTCCATATAATTTACTAACCATCTATGAACACGTAATAAAATTCAACCATCGCCACAACCATTGGCCAGTAATGGAGAGGCTACAAAATTTCCTAGTGAGATAATTTTGTATAAATCATCCATTTCATATAATAGCCCACAATCTTATCTTTAACAAGATAGTCTTTTTTTAACTTGCTTAGTAGCATAGTTGACTTATAAAAGTATTTATCATCCCAAGTACAAGGGCCAAAGCTGGCAAGGCAGAAACCAGAGAACTGTTAGGTAAACATTTACCAGCTGCTTCTTATGACTGTCAAGAGTCCAGCTAAGCAGCCATTTACTTGAAAAGACAGAAGAACATGGCTTAAGCTCTGGGAGACAGACTACATAAAAAGTTTGACTTTTTTGCACTGCAGTGATTCAGCTGTGCATACATGGCTTTGTTCTTCTTTGCAATAAAGAGCCTAATTTAGCTGAATCTTGTGTAAGTCTTCTATTGTGTATGCCAAATTCTTAGCAGGAGGTAAAGTATATGGACAGGCAAGATTTAATGCCAAATCAAAACATGGAGCTGGTCACCAAGCTTTTTATGATTGAAAAGTTGCTGAACATATAGTTGTATTAAAAGAAAAGGTAGCCCTGGTCAATGTTTTAATGAATTCTTACTTGAATAAATGCTGGTACAATTTTAAACAGCATAAAGTTGACACTTTTTTTACAGATAAGAAAACATTCAATGCAAGTGCAAAATTTTGAACATTCTTTCAGTAAGTTATCTGGACAAATTACAGATTCTAAATGTTTGCTGAAACCAACAAAAGGTTTGTCTAGACTCTGGAGTATTTTTTTAACTACAATTATTTGTAGAATTCTTCTATCTCAGAAATATTTTAGGTCTCCTTTCAGACTGTGCATGTTTCATATCTTTCTATAAATTTTAAATAATATTTAAATCCGGGGATTTAAAAGGCCATTCCAGCTTACCACTGACATCTACCAGCTTTGTTTTCAAATTTCATACAGAATGGAGAAAATGAACACAAAATGTAGCTACAGACTACAATTTATGCTATTTGTTCAATAAATGGCCTTTTCACTAGATTTTCAATTTCCATTTTTAGCATATTAAAGTTTTGAAACTCTTAGAAGCAAGCAATGAAATACTTTTATATTAAAGAAATACGATGCTATAGTAATTAAAAATTCTGAACAGTGTTTTTCTGAATAAACAAAATAAAAATCACAGAACCAGTAGTAACATTGGTTGAATCCCACCCCTGCCCTAGGATCTAAGAGAAAGACTTTGCTCTATATTTTTCTTGCGACTCTGACAAAAAACAAATGTATTAGATATTCTCTCTGATCAATCAAAACCATGAAATAATTTGAATGAGATAGTTTGAGCAGAATATGATTCCCACAAAGATATTTCTAATGCTTTAGGAATTAGTCCAAAAATAACACTGCATTATATGACATATACCTTACCATACTGTTTGCTTTGATATACATATTCTCTTTCAAATGGCATTTTCCATCATTTGGAATTACTATTCCTGCTAATTTACTGTCAAGAGCCAAATGAGATGTCTGATCAGTCATCATGAGAAGTAGACGCTTTGCTTCTTTACGCCAACCAATATGGCTCTGCAATAAATAAACAAATGTTAAGCTATGTAAGGAAAAATACAAGTGTTAGGAAATATTGCACTGCTTGTAAAAATCATTCATATATCCCATTATTATAGGCACATCTGAAATTCGGAGGACACTATGGCCTTGGGGAATTAATATGTCCAATTAACAAAAATGGCTGAGAAAATGAAATGGCCTATAATTAAACAAAAATACCACACCACTCACATCAGGTACCAAGGGAAAAGGTCACATGTAGCCCAGAAACTCCACTATGGTGATCCAATTCAACTGAAAAGTGTTTAAATGAAGAATCTGAAATACTGCTGGCTGTACCAAATCCTTCATTTGAAGGAGAATTTCTTTGAATCCAAAGCTTCAATGTAAATATATCCTCAAAAACATTTTGATGGTTTTGAAGGCAAAAAGGGGGTTATAAATACATTAAAGAATGTAAACTGCAGTAGAAAGGAGCATAATTTCATAAATAATTATAATCACATATAACATTGCAACATTGCAACATTAATTCATCCCCCAAAGAGTAAAACAAAACATCGAATTATCTATTATTACTTACCTGACAAACCACTGCTTGAAGCACAGCATCAAAGCCTCCTTCAGGTGTATCAATATTTCCAGAGATTTTCTGTTTATTAATTACACTTCTGAATTCTGATATTTTGTCAGTCAACGATAAAACATGAATAAAACCATGTGGTGGCATACAATCAAGCTCATAATCACTATTTGGAATCAAAGAATAGTAACTTGTAATGCCAACAGAGAAATTTTAAATAGTTGTATGTAGTAGCACAGCAAACAGAGATTTATAACATTATACTCATAACTTCTAGGCTCATAAAAGGAGATAGGACTTATCTTTGCTCTTTACTGGCAAGATTATTATTAATTCTTTTATTTAAGAAGTCTTCCATTAATTCAACTTTCTACCTATGACTTGGTTATATCAGCATAGTTCAGGGGAAAATAACATTTTTATTTTATTTATTTTTTGGGATATGCATGTCCTCAGGATATGTATGAGTGTAAATGTCAATTATTTTCACTTGGTAGCAAAGTCTCTACAAAGATAAAAGAAGTAGACAATTTTAAAAATATCTCTCTAAATGTGTATAATATAGCCCAGGGGTCTGCAACCTTAAACATCCAAAAAAACCATTTGTTTCTCACAGAAAAAAAAAACACTGGGAGCCACAAACCTGGGTGGGCGTGGCCAACTGTATGTCACTCACTCCCATCTAGTCACATGACCCCTCCTAGCCACGCCTACCCAGCTGGTCATTAGGGTAGAGAACCAGTTAAAAAACCACAAAACCTTTCTCTCTCCCTCTACCTCTTTATCTCCCCTCCCTCTGTATTTCTCTCTCTCCCTCTCCCTCTCCCTCCCTCCCTTCTTCCTATCTCCCCCCTTCTCTCCAGAGGTGGTGTTCAGCAGGTTCTGACCAAATTTAGAGAACTGATAGCAGAAATTTTGAGTAGTTTGGAGAACCAGCAAATACCACCTCTGACTGGCCCTGCCCCCATCTATTCTCTGCCTCCCAAGTCCCAGCAGATCGATTGGGTCTTCTTTTGTTGCCCTGCACAGCAGAATGGAAAGAAAGCAGGTTATTGGGGTGGGGTAGGAATGGGATTTTGCAGTAACCTTCCCCCAGGAGTGGGGAGGGAATGGAGATTTTATCCTTTCCCTGCCATGCCCACCAAGCCACACCTACCAAACCAGTAGTAAATTTTTTTGAATCCCGCTGCTGCTTCTCTCTGTTTCTATATCCCCCCATCTCCTTCTTGCACCCTCTCCGTATCTCTCTCTCCCCCTCTCTTTGTCTTTATCGGTCTCTCTCCACCGCTTCCCTCTCTCTCCCCCTCTCTCTGTATCTCTCTTGTACTTTTGCTGTCTCTGCATCTCTTCCCTCTCTCTTGGAAAGAGAGGCTGGGCCAAGCGAGCTGTCCTTGGGGCTCTTCGCTACTTCTTTTCTTTCTTCTTGGCAACTTTTTGGAAATCAGGGTTGGCTGAGGAACCAGTATGAGCTGCAGTGCAGGCTTCCCTTTGGGCCAGTGGTGGGATTCAAATTTTTTTACTACGAGTTCTGTGGAAGTGGCTCGGTGGGCATGGCAGGGGAAGGATACTGTAAAATCTCCAGTCAGAGGTGGTATTTGCCGGTTCTCTGAACTACTCAAAATTCGTGCTACTGGTTCTTCAGAACTGGTCAGAACCTGCTGGGTACCACCTCTGCTTTGGGTGACTCTTCTCCTCCATCTCCTCCTTCTCCTCTCATGATCCCCTGGTATGGCAGGTCTGGTAGTGTCTCCCTGTTCTGCGTATGAGCAGGGAGACACTCCTCAAGAGAATGGCTGGGCTTGGCCAAAGGGCAGCAAAGGTGCACACGGGGGGGCACTCGCTTGAGGGTCTTACCACTTGTGCGCACCCTCCTGGCCCTGCCACAGAAGGAGGGGGAGGAGGAAGAGGGAAGCCTCCACTGTAGCTTGCGCTCATTCCTCAGCCAGCCCAGATTGAAAAATAGAAAAAAGAAAAGGAATAGAGAAGAGGTCCAAGGAGAGAGAGGGAGGGAGGGAGAGAGGGAGGGGAGGAGAGAGCCTGACCTCATTGGTGGGCATGTGAGGTTCAGCAGGGCCAGCCCCCTTTTCCCACTTCCCTAAGCTTCTTAAAGCCATGGCTAGACACTGTGGGCCCATCCTACTTTCTGTCATCCTGTCCTCCCACATTCCATTCTCTCCCTGCCAGCACTCGTGTTAGTAAGGCCGGTGTCAGTCGCAGCCAAGTTGGGCCAGTTCAGGCCCAAGTCAGGGAGGAGAGCAGGTTTTGTGTCTCCCCAAGCAACCAAGGCATGCCCAGCACCCATAAGGACTGGAAGAGGCTCCAGCAAGAGTGAGACACCAGAGAATCGGTCCCGGCCATTTTGCCATCCCCCGCTATTGCCTTTACCTTCTCAGGCCAGGAGAGGGAGGGAAAGGCAAGGAGCAGGGCCAACCAGTGATGGGACAGGGAGTCACAACAGAGAACTCAAAGGGTCACATGTGGCTTTGGAGCCGTTGGTTACCGATACCCGCTATAGCCATATAAAATTGTGGCTTTTATGAGAGGGTAAGCTGGCCTCACAAATCCACTTCTAATTTTCAGCCTCAGAATTATATAAACTAGAAATATGCTACTTGTAAAGAAAAAATAATACAATTATTTATTTTTTCTTTAAAACAATGATTAATATTTTAAGTGCAACTACCCTTCTTAGCATAAGTTAAAACAAACATCACTTCTATTCTCTTGCCAATAACCTACTACCAAACATATATCAGCAAATGAAATCTAAAATACTTTTAAAATTAAAGTACAAATTAAGTTTGTTTCAAAAATTAGTATTACAGTTAATGATTTTTATCAACTAATATTATTTATTAATAATATGAAATGGGTGCATCCAAAGAAAACAGTAAAATTTGTTGATAATGCAACTAATGATGCCACTGATTATGCATCATTTTTTTTAAGCATATATGCATAAAAAACAGGCATTGTTTGTATCATTGCAATTGCTCCCTTGACTACCTACAGATAGTACTGGAAAGCTGAAACTTACAATTTTGGGATCAAACAAAATATGTTACCAGTCTTATCAGCTATCTAAAGCTTCATATTATAGTATGACAATACATATTTACCTCAACCTTGTAGTAGATAAAGCGAATGCAAATGCACTTATTTGTTCCTCTACTTTTCCAAAAGAGAATTAGACACTGAATGTATAAATATGTATCCATGAATTATGTATATCTATTTTTAACAATACTAACCTGCACTGATTATGGATTCTTTTTGGATGAATACTAATATAGGGTGACACTGTTTTATCTACATAGGATCCAAATCCAAGTTGCAAATCAATGGAGATATTTTCCATCTTCTGAGATAATTCAAATCCAACAGAGTTTAATCGTTCTATGTGTCTGTGCATTGAAGCAGAAACATCAACCAAATAATAAAGATCGACAGGATATTTTTCCAGTGGGCGGACTTTCAGCATAAAACTTGCTTCAGAGCCTAATAATGCAAAAAAGCAGAACTACAATCAATACTTCTGAACATTCACATTATTTTAAAATCAAATCCTATGAAGAATATTTTTCCAGTTTTACTGGTTTAATTTAGTTTTTAAAACTGTAAGCATTAAGTATGTTACACCCACACACACACAAAACCTTTTCAAGCCATTCCATTTTCTATGCTTTTCTCATCTTGTTATCAAAGGGACAGTCTGGTTGAAAAATTATATAATTACATAGTATGTATTACTAAGTATAGTAATTTTCACTAATTCACTAATTTTCATTAATTTTTTACTAAGTATAGTAATTATAGTAAATTACAAAACTTTGGATCTCAGATACGTACAGGTAATCCTTGAGTTACAACAGTTCATTTAGAGATTGTTCAAAGTTACAAGGCCCCTGAAAAGTGATTTATGAGCATTTTTCACACTTATGACCATTGCAGCATCCCGGGTCTTGTGATCATCTTTTGTGACCTTCTGACAAGCAAAGAGATTAGAATGGCATTCTTTCAAAAGGCACTTAAGACCTGGTTTTGCCAGAGGACCTG
The DNA here is from genome assembly GCA_004320025.1 of Laticauda laticaudata. Classification (NCBI taxonomy): domain Eukaryota; kingdom Metazoa; phylum Chordata; class Lepidosauria; order Squamata; family Elapidae; genus Laticauda; species Laticauda laticaudata. The sequence continues at coordinate 12,053 of BHFT01008990.1, forward strand.
GGGAACCCAGAACAGGATGGAGTCCATCAAATGGCTAGTGTGATCTGCTATCATCAGGGTGGGAGTTGAGAGTTGGGGGGAGGTTCCCCCCATATTTTCTTCTATTGTATTCTATTCTATTAACTTATTTGATTCTTTTTGTTAGTTTTTATTGTTTCTTATTTTTATTTTTTGTTTTAAATATGGTTTTATATTGTGTAAGCTGCTTCAAGTCGCCATGGCCAAATAGGCGGCAATATAAATAAAATAAAATAAATAAAGTCAATGGGGAAGCCAGATTCACTTAACAGTGTCACTAACTTAACAATTGCAGTGATTCACTTAACCAAATGTTGTAAAATGGGGCAAATTTCACTTTATGAATGTCTCACTGGAAACTGAAAATTTGGGCTCAATTGTGGTCATAAATCAAGGATTAACTGTATTCAGGAATGGGATTCAAATTTTTTAACCACTGGTTCTGTGGGCGTGGCTTGGTGGTCACATGACTGGGTGGGTGTGCTAGGTGGCCACATGTCTAGGTGGGCATGGCTGTGACTGGGTGGGTCAAAAGTTAGAAACTCACTTTAACAATGTTCTTGGAGCAAGGGGTTGGGCTAAATGACCTCCGAGGTCCCTTCCAGCTCTGGATTGCTGTGCTGTTTCAAAGCATCTTCTCAAGCTGCACCTAGTGCTAGGGTTTGTGGTCCTTTCCTTTTTCTCTCCCTCCCTCCCCCTTCCATCCGCCCCCCCGCACCTTATTTTTGGCCTAAAAAGCCTCCCTGGAGCCTCTTGGGAGCCAAAACAGGATGGGGGTGCATTGGAACCCCCCATGCCCCATTTTTGCTCCCAGAAGGCTACCCTACACTTACCTGGAGCCAGATGGGCCTCAAGGGGACTCCTGGGAGGGGTGGGGCGGGGTGGGTAGGGCGGGAGCAGCTGTTCTTCAGAACTACAAGTTTGCTGAACTGGATGTAAAATTAATATCCAGTTCATCTGAATCAGCCCGAACCAGTAGAATCCCACTCCTGCCTGTATTTACAAAAACTTTTCAATCCTGAGTGAATCCAATGCCTATCAGTACCAGTCCTATTTGTTTTAGGTGTGGAAAAAACCCTGGCAGAATTTTTAGGAGAATGGGATTTAGACATTCAGATAAAGAGAACAAAACTTTATCCATTTCACTTACAGCTGGATTGTTTCTTCCCTTGGATACTCAATTACTTCTACAAGATTCTCTCAGTCCTGCACAAAAGGACTTCTCCCTAGCCTGTACAGATACTTTCACTACTAGAGTGACAGATGGCTGATATGCCAAACTTCTATATGAAGACTGAGAATGTATTTGCTCAAATATAGAGGTTGAGTCTATTTCAAATATCCTCTTAATGTGCCTACTGCACTCTGATTGGTGATTAGAACCAAAAACCAGGTCTTAAGTCTGAAAGACTCTACTAAACTATTGACAATACTCAGATATTTTGAAGGCAGTATCAATTTTTCTTTTTATTTTATTATAACCTCAGCTTATAGAAACCTGTTAGTGCCTTCAATAAATTGTTGATTTCTAATAAATTAACTATGTCAACTGCACATAAAGAAAATTTGTGTCAAATGTGTTACATATGGCACTTTTCACCAACAAGATTGGCAAAAATATTTAAAGTTAGGTCCACTAAATGTTGGAAGTGTAATCAGATACCTGGTTTGCATTACCATATGTGGTAGACATGCCCCAAAGCTAAAAAATATTGGACCAAAATACATAGTTACTTGGAAAAAATTATAAAGCAGCATATAGATTTGAAACAAAAAATATTCTTATTGGGCATCCTGCCAGAAAAATATGATTAAAAAGAATATATATCTAATTCTACATGTATTAACTGCAGCTAGAATTTTATTTGCTCAACAATGGAAAAGCAATGGGATCCTGACAGATGAGAGTATAATAAAAAAAATACTAGAATGTGTAGAAATGGATAAATTAACACAATTAAGGAAAAAGAAGAAACTGGATATTTCTTGATATGGGACATTTTACCAATGGTTAGGTAATAAAAACAGAAGTTAGAAATATCGGGATATAAATGCAAGACAAATGTTATAAAGGAGACTTGTTAAAGTAGATAAGTTAAACATTATTGTTATTATAGTATTATTATGATGAATATCATTGTCAACATTTATTATTTCTTAAAAATAATTGTACCCGGACAACACTGTTTGATTGGAATTGTTGTTTTACATGTTACATAAATAAAATAAATAAAACAGGAAAAAATAATTTGTTTATAAGATTTCTTCATCTTAAGAAAAGGTATGGAGTCCCTGTGGATTTTATTCCATTGCTCACTATATAGATTTTATTCCATTGCTCACTATAGGTGCTCCTCTCTGTTTCAAGGTCATTGAGCCAGTGCTGTCTGAAGACATTTCCATGGTCATGTGGCTAGCATGACATCATAGAGCGCTGTTATCTTCCCACCAAAGTGGTACTTATTTATCTACTTGCATTGCATGCTTTCAAATAGTTAGCTTGGCAGGAGCAGGGGTGAGGATGGGAGTTCAACCTATCATGTGGCTCTCAGGTCTCAAACTAGGTTGCTGGCTGTCATCTGACAAGCCTATCATCTTAACCAATGAGCCACTGCACTGCCCCTCATATACATTATTACATATGTACATATTAATGGTATGCTGTATTTTAAATGTTATAATTTGGTTTTGGACCATAAATAAGAAAAGAAATAAGCAAAGTAAGCAACTTTGCAAAGTAAGCAACTTGTTTTGTAATGAGACACAAAATCAGAGTAAAAATATTCTTATACAAATATAAACTGCACGTTAATACAGAGCTAGAAGTTCCACACTTTCTATTGGGAAACAATATCCTGTAGTTTCCTCTTGTCTGGGCAGCAGGATAACTAATCTCAATTGTTCCTCTTATGGGGGGCATCATCCCATGGTTCAATTCTACAGACTCAAAATTCTCATATGCAAAAACATTGATATTCTAAGCAAAGCAGCTACCAATGACAAAGTGATCCATTACATAGCTTTTTTCTTTTTCTTTTATAAACTGGAATCAAGTGCTCCTCCTTCTGGTAATGAAAGCAAACTGTTTGTGCAGGTGAAAATAGCACAATGTAGTTGAAATAACTGTCCTCCAGCTATTACTTTTAAAAAAAGGAGCATTTCACTGAAGTTCCAAAAGGAGCAAATGTCTCAAATCCTATTTCCTTTGTTCAATTATTTGCTAATGGAATATCATCTAGTGATATCATTCTTCTAAAATGCTAAAAGAAATGTCTTCCCACACCCAAAAAAATTTACTTTAAAGGCAGTTCTTTTCCCAATGAAAGTGATTAAATTGATATACATTAAACTGTATTTAAAAAGACAAAACTTGAGTTTCATTAGGACCAAGATCCTAATGAAAATGTTTGCATATCTTTCTTCTAGAAACAAAGCAAGAAAAAGTCAGAAGAAATAACTTGACCAATATTAGTGAACAAGCTCTACAAATGCATAAAAAACATAGAACGTTCCTGAGGAAATCAAAGTACAAAATGAAGCAAATTTGGATCAAAAGGTTATGCTAAGAAAGAAAATATTTTATGATAGATTTCAGCTTGATTATTTAAAAAAATAAACAAGATTTACTGGATGAAACAAATGTTATATGAAAATCTATGCAGGTTTAAAATATATAAATTACTCTAGCATTATGTGAAATATTTATGTCTCAAATTGTGAAAGATTTGCATATAAATTACAATTAACAGTTCAGAATTGTGAATGAATCTGCTTGTTTCTTTTAGCCCTGATCAGGAAGTTGGTGTACACAAGTGGTGTACACAAAACAAAAGCAGCAACATGTTGCTTGCTCTGCCCCATTCAGGCATGCGTGTAACATCTACATGGACTTAGAAAAGGGCTGGACTTTGTATCACAACACTGTAATGATGATTCTGTTACTGTGAACCACTTGTTTCCCTTTTTCTGCTCGCTTTATGTCTATTTAGATTCACTCTTTATTTTTTTAATTGCCTGACCTTACTGCATGTTACATTCTTAGGGATGGAATAAAAACTATTATTTCAATGGCAGTTGCCACTTGGATAGTCCATAACTGATAGGGGAACTGTTGTTTTCAAGAGTCACTCCACAGAGAGATAACAGAGTATAAATAAATAATAAATAAACTAATTCCTGTCTCTTACACCAGCACTGATAGATGTTACCCAGTCTGGGTAATGAAATATCTGTAAGAAATCAAGCAAGCTCAGAGAGCACCAAGGACGCTTCTCACATAATTTCCCACATAGGGGAGAAAAGTCACTAAACTATAGCATTAATAAGGATAATTCTCAATAAAATGTAACATATACCCATTTACTCTTCTCATTTGCTCTTCTCATTATATATATTTTAAAAATTGATGTTTTGTATTCTAAAGATATCATTAAGATAAATCAATTTTATATCAGGGTTGGCAATTTTTTTCATACTGGGGAGGAAAGTACAACACTGTACTTCTACAATAATTAAAAAGCTTCAAGACATATATATCCTCACTTATTACTGTTCCTGCTCCTTTGATAGAAATAGAAAGCATATGAGATTTCAAAATGATCTTTTTCTCCTGAACATTTGCCCTCCGAATTTATGCAAACTCATTTCTTGTAATAGAATTAGTAATAATCTATTTCATAACTCTACTTTAATGAAATATTATTTCTGCCACAACTGTAAGTTCCTGTGTTTTGCTAATGATAATAAGAAAATTATGTTGATTTATATAAACAGGCAAACTATGTGGCTTTAGGCAACTCCTACAATTTCTAACAGGGTTGCTACAGGGCCAGGGAAATTGGGATAAATTCATCTATTTTATGCCAATTTTCTTGAAAGAGGATAAAATGTGAAATAGAACTTTAAAAAGTTAGAACTTTAAAAAGCTGATTTTTCAACCAGCTAGAGATTTTCCCCCTGAAATGTCAACTGGCTCAGAATATCACATTCTTTTATTTTCAGGCACACAGTCATAAGGGGATAGAATAGAATAGGATAATGAAAAAGATTGACCAAGTTGCCCTGAAAAATAATCTAAATTTATAAGATCATTCTTATTGGCTGAAATCAACTTAAACCTCTTTATAAAGTCATCTACAGGTAGAGTTTAGAGCTATAACATAGTCAGCAACAGTTTTTAGAGCTTTGCCACAGTCAACAACAGACCATTTTCATACCACTATGTGCATTTCTATCATAAAGAAGCCTAGGTGCATCAAGGCCTATGTGTATGTACCGAAGTCTGGTACAACTGAATTTATCCCATCACAGTTAATTCAGATTAGGTTCTCCTTTCATGTTCTATATGTACTTATTATTCCCCGAGGTAGAAATAAAACAATGATGCTACGGATGGGGCCAGTAGCAAAGCTCTTTAACAGCACTATAGTTACCTAGGCTTTTATTTAACATCCTTTTTATACCAGAAACGTGAATAGTCCTCAACTTATGACACAACTGGGCTCAAAATTTATGCAAAGCAAGGCAGTTGTTATGTGAGTTGTGCCTCATTTTATGACATTATGACAGTTGATAAGCGAATTACTGTAGTTTTAAGTGCACCATGCAATTGTTAAGCAAATCTGGCTTCCCCATTGATTTTACTTGTCAGAAGCCAGCTATGAAGATTACAAATGGTGATCACATGATCACAGGACAGTACAACTGTCATAAATATGTGTCAGTTGCCAAGTGACCGAATTTTGATCATGTGACTATGTAACAGTTACAAGTGGGAAACCAGGTCATAAGACACTTTTTTCAATGCTGTTGTAACTTTGAACGGTTATTAAATGAATGTTTGTGACAAGTACTGATAATCTTTTCTTAATAAGGAGCAAATAGGTAATTCTCCTTTGCTGACAGTACTGTAGACGTATTAAGTTGGTGGAAATTTCACAATGCTAACTGAGCACACTGATACATTTCAAAGTTTCTATGCCATGGGAAATATTCACAGCCAATTGGTTGTCTGCCCAGTGGCCCCCCAACCTTTTGGGCACCAGGGACCAGTTCTATAGAGAGAGGAGCCATGATTTTGTATGCTGCCTATATCCTGCAGATAAGGCTTCACTTGTTTGTGAGGCCCAGTTTCTGGCATGCCATGGATTAGTCCGGTCCACGGACAAGGTTGGAGATCCCTGAAGTAGAGGATTTTAAAAGAATGGACCACTAATAGAGGTACCAACAATAAGTGTCAGATATGGAAAAAGGGCTCTGCATACATCCAATGCAATGCAGTGTCATTTTACGTAATTATTAGATTTATACTGTAGTCAATTCCATGTAAGTCAATAATTGGTGGTACCCATTGAAATACTATAGTTAGGAAACACAAAGTTTTTCAAATTAGGCTTGTAAATATAAATGTATTATATTATACTTTCATTGATCATAGATAAAACTAAAAATCAGCCTTTCACTGCAGTTGGAATCATCAACTTTAAAAATATTATTATAAGCAAGTTAATTTACCAAGAAGAATGAGGAGTTTTGGTACAATGCACTAGATGAATGATGAATTGTGTTGATGTTGAAAACAATAATATTTGGGTAGGGAAACTTTAGGCAGATGAATAACAGTCTGAAATTCCCTTCACTTATGAAGGATTAGAGGTATAAGTTTGGCAACTTAATTCTGCTACAGTTACAAAATAGCACAAAGAAAATTCTTTATATGTATCTGGTTATGTATCTAGATTTTTGGAGCTAGATTTCTGAACAAACAGAATTCAATATGTTAATGGTCATGTTAACTTTATATTTTTTACAAACGAAGTTCACTAGCTCTCAAACTTCTAGATAATACCCACAACCTGAATTAGCTTGTTAGAATGCAGCTTTTGTTTTCCTTAATTTTAAAACATCAAATGAAATGTCTAAATTTCCAAACCAAGAGCATTTCAAACAAACTATGATTTCTATTCTTGTCTATATTAACATACCTTAGCACCCATTTTGCATTAAAACAAGCTTATATCTACTTACACTTAACTTGAACAGGAGTAAGTTATTGCAACAAACAAATCTGTTTTCGATTCTCAAAATACATTGCCTTGAATGTGCTTCAAATATTCTCATATGCATCCTATAGCTACAAAATGCACTACAACATGTAACCTTACTGGGATTCTCATTCAACTTTCTTCTGCTCACTGCCTCATCCAAGTGATTGATCATTGACTGCTTTTTCTGGCAATCCTTCCTAGTTCAAATACAGTGCAGATATTACTCAGTCTCAAATTAATGAACATCCCATCAAGTCATTGTTCAGAAGGCATAAATAAATCATCTAGTCCAAATTAAAGGGTCCCCAACTCCCAGGCCATGGCCTATCTGAACCATGTAAGTGGCAAGCCGGCACTCAAGTGTGCAGCTTAACTTGTGTAAGCAGCAAGCCGACATGCGTGCACGTGCTTGAATGTTCAATTTACGCAAGTTGAGCTACATGTGCATTTATACACATCAAGTTGTGCACATGCATGCACAAGCCCGCCACTTATGCAGCCTGGTTCCCTCCCAACCAGGTTCCCAAGCCAGAAAGGTTGGGGACTATTGACCTAGATCAGTGATGGCTAACCTTTTCTGCATCATGTGCCGAAAGTGTGCGTGCTTGCGTGCACGCGCTTGTGTGCCTGCACCCATGATGAAATGCACGCGCTCCCTCCGGCCCCCTGTGCGTGCACTTGTGACCCCCCCATGCCATGTGCCTCTGCACATGCACACGTGACCTCCCTGCATGCTCTGCTTCCTGCGCATGCATGCGCGTCTCCCACGCATGCATCTCCCCCCATGCATGCGCAGCAGATACCCGACAATCAGCTGGCTGGTGGGGGGCGCGCGCGCATGCGCAGTAGGACTCTTCCAGACGACCTCTCATGTACCGGCAGAAATGGCTCTGCGTGCCATTTCTGGCATGCATGCCATAGGTTTGCAATCACGGACCTAGATGCTTAAGAGAAAAGAAGAATCTATTAAAACACTTAAATCATATCTAAATATGTATCTATGTATAACAGGAAACTTTGTTATGCCATATTGAATTTGCAAGCTGTTCCCAATGCATTGTAAATTTAGCCTACTTTGCTTTCAATTTGTCCCCATCACCTGCAGAACACAGATCCTTTTTTAAGAGTTTGCAATCAAGTGAATGTGAAACAAAATTGGAAATGGGGAGCAGAGTAGGCTTGTCAGTGATCCCAGGAAAAAAGCAAGGCATAGGAGAAATGCAGGTTCCAACCAATGAGGGGGGGGGGGGGNAACCAATGAGGGGGGGGGGGTGAAAGACCAGGGGGGCAGGGTAGTTTCCAAGTTTGCAGAGCAGCTGGAATATTTTTTTCCTGGCAATACATCAAGGCTAGTTTTCAGCCAGCACTGAATGAATGACAGGCATTGTGCAGCAGAAGTGAAGTATAATGTTTACTGGTTGATGTCCACTTTGTATGTATTGTGTGTGTGTATGTGTGTGTGTACATGCGTGCATGCATACACAGACATTCATACATGAGAAGGGAAGATGCATACTGGAGTCAGAGTCAGGTTTCACACCTGGAAGAATATTCCTGTCTTCAGTTCAAGAAAACAAAATCTACCTAAGAAATATAGGAAATGTAAATAAAATGTCATTTCCAGAATTTGGATGTAGAGAGGAGAAACAAAATATACAGTGATTCACTTTAATTATCCAATTTTGATGAACAGTTAGTAGAAATTAAGACAATGGATAATTGCGGCAGCCAGGATCATTAGCTATTTAAGAAGATGGCAAGGACATTAAAAATTATTGGAACCAATCATTGTAAGTAATTTTAAACCATGTCCCACAACTAACTGAATTAGTGTATCCAAAAGATTATGCAGTTGTAGCTTTTGAATAAGTTAGAATCTTTTCTTGTGTTTTCTCAAAACTAAGTGAATCTTCAGAACCTATTTTTGATTATAGAAAACCATGTTAGAATCTTTATCCAAGTTCTTCTATCTTCAGTCTCCTAGATTGTGCCAAAGGCAAAATGTAGTTTTTAATATTAAAAAAATATTTCTTATATACAAACCTGGACGCAGGTGCACTGAAGCTTCTCCTGGTATAACTTGAATATTAGCCTCATTGCTGGGCACTGTTACATCAACTTTAGGACTTTCTATGAGATCTGGCTTGCAGCCTCTTTGGATTAATTGTAAAACTATGTCACATCTTTGTTTGAACTTTGTTCCGGCCATAAAATCCTGTTTGAATGACGGGAAAGCAAAATACATAATAAAAGTATAAGAAGGGGAAAATTTCCATTTCCAGAAAATATAATATCATATAAACAAAAAGTTATTATCCCAAACTAACAATAACGCCAACATAATTAAACCATTTATAATACACTGTTTTTGAAGACAGGTGAAATAGTGCTGCACATTGTAATCAAACTGGATGCAGGTGAGAATAAAGCACATACAGTATTCAGGTTATTTTATAAGAAATCAGCATCAGTAGTAATGATAAAATACATAACAATACCAAGTACAAGTATCTCATTAAAGAGATAAAAATTATTTCCCTCTTATCTGTTGGAAAAGGACTCAACTTTATTATTTCAGACTATTTTTTTGATTAAGAGATACAAGGAAGCTTATTCCTACATGTTGCTCTGCCAAAGGCTTGGGTACTTGTCGGAATATAGAGGCAACTAAAACCTTCGATAGAATGCATCTTAGTGGCCGCCACCTATCTACTGACTCAAGAGAGCTCCTTCTTACTTTAATGAAGAGCTTTATTAGATGAAGCAGAGAAGATATTTTTATTTATTTCACTTTTTTAATTATCTTGCTATCCATCTCGCATTAAATTATCTTGCTGACTCCATGAGTCAGTTTTATGTATTTTTGTGTATGTGTGTATGCCTTCAGGTCAGTGTTGACTCCTGGTAACTGGAATTTGCTAAGTGTGAGAAATCCCAGGAATTTCCCAAGTACTGTTCTGTCAAAATTGAAGTGTTGCAAAATCCTACTTCTGCATAGGTAGAAAAGGAAAGGTAAACAAATAAGTAACAGTTGACTAATAAAAAGAAACTGTTTACCTCTTCAATACACCAACCACATTCAGGACCCACTGCAAGACAGGCAGTACATGTTGCTGCATTTGATATGACACATCTGCTGTCTGCTACAAAAAGAAATAAACTATTAAACTAATTGCAAACCTTTGGAAGACCAAGGCATAATGTTAATCCTTGTACTTATGACGTCTTTTATTTTAGAAATAGGCAGCTCTTTTGGAAAGCATGAAGACAATATTATCAGCATTCTGGTCTTAACTAAAATAGGGAGTGATGCAATCATAACAAACAATGAAGGACATTCATGATGAGTTGTTAGTAGAAAGTCTTAGAAATTTTAAATTTGAAGTAAAGTTTTCACCATGTTTCTTTTTGAAGAGAAACCAAGCAAGTAAAGACATCAGAACAATTTTGGTGACTGGGTAGTAATATCTTTGTGATTTTTTTTGGATATTGGATTTTCTTCTTTATCCTCACACCAGGGATAAGCAATGTTTAGCACTAGAAAAGCTATTAAAATAAAATCTCCAGCATTCAGGCTTCCTAAGGATGATGAGCATTTCTGATCAACAGCTAGAATGCCATATGTCACTTATTCTGATTCATCCAGTAGCTACGTGCAGTTTGGTTCCTTCATTTATGGCAATTCTGCTATAGTTATACCTTTTTCAATATACTTATCAAACTGACAAGCTGAAGAAGGCATGGGATACATATTTCATAAAAAATCAACCACTACCTACTATTACTATCACATCTATTATCTGTCAACTTTTCTTACATTAAATCTTAACTATCATTTGCTATAAATGAAGCATTTATGTTTCAGATTAAAAAGCTGCTCTAATTTGGCCACATAACTATGACTACTACCGCTTATTTCCAAACCATATCCCTTGTATATTTGATATGTTGTTAGAAGTTTGTACTCTACTGAAGGACAGCATGCCATTAACTATTTTCATCCCTTTGTCAGAGGATACTGGAAGACAGCCATTGAAATATAATCTGTTTTGTGTTCAGTCACTTTGCAGAGTTTCAATATAGTAAACATACATCCATAGAAAATTAAAATCAAAAGGCATTTATTTCAAATTTTACCAATAGAAATGGTAACATTTTCTTATAAATGATAGTCTCTTTTTCAGCAACATGACCAAACAGTAAATGAAAGGAATAAACCAAAATTTCAATGGCTCTTTTCATTAAAAAATGAATGTCAGTATTAAAAACAATTCTGAAATTAGGGCAGGCCAAAACAGAGCCAGAACACCCTTCCAAAATATATTTTGGTTATACCTACTTAAAACCATATGGCAAAGAGCTGGCCATAAGCCATAAGCTGATAACTCCATTACAAGAACTGCAGAATCTGATGGTTTAAATGTTTCTGAATCTTCATTTCAGTCTGTTTATTCAAATTCATATTTGAAAGATAATCATGTTGCATAATATTTACTTTTTACTTCAGTTTACATGCTGCATTATTTCTGGCATACAATTAAAAACTTTAAAAAAATCACTTAGCATTATCTCTGTCACCAACTTTATGCAGTTCACCAAAAATTAGATCATTATTAATTAAATGTATCTGGAGACATATTATAGGGTATATCAGTAATATAAATCATTCTCAAACAATTAGTCCATTTAACTTAGTATGATTGCTATTCATGTTCCCCATATTGTTGTCCTTTCAAAGCGTTGGCCAATACTTTCTAATGTTTTTGTCCACAGTTGGGAAGGCAGGTCTTCCTAGTAAAGGGCATTCGCTGTCCAAAATCCCAGAAAGGAGTTTATCCCAGCCCTATTTAAGAATTGTAGATTATATTTTAGACTCCGGTTTCCTGCTCTGACTCCATAGGTATATAAGGGAATGGAAGATAAAACATAAGAAGATTTTCTAGATTCTATTATTACACTCTATGTCATTAAAGTATACTGTAGCTATAGTCTTACTTTGATATTATTATTTTTTATATGCTTCATAGAGGTGACAATGGCATATGGTTTTGTTATTGCCCTCTGCTGAATATTTTGGCCTTCTGAAACTGTGCAATTTTTAACAGTAGAAAAAAGTTACTAATAAAGCTTTTGTCCAACTAAATTTTGTTATTAATATCTCAGAATCTAATAACAAATCAACTACTGCATACCTACAGAAGACAGGTGGCCTTCATGAACCATATTTGTTTTAAGATCATAAATAAGTGTTGCAAGGAGATAAATATGAATTAGGGTTACATAATTTTAAAAATATCATTAAAATCTGTTTGGCTAACAATATGTTCTAATAATATAGAAATATTATTTATAGATATATTCATTCAGAAAATATATTTCTGCCAGTCTGCTTCTAAAGAATTAGAATTCTTTCTTTTTTTTCTAAACTTCATAATAAAGCTGGAAATGTTCAGTATTGATTTTTTTTACTATTTTATTAACATAATAAAATCCACCAAGCAACAGTGGAAGAATTGAATATCTATGTTATAAAAAAAAAAATCAAGGGGCAAGCTTCTACTGGCTCTAGTTTAATAATGAATATGTATCAATAGGTATTTGAAAGCAAGAGAAGCCACATTTTGGCTCCCATACATTAAAAAGTCATATGTACAGTATAGCTAGTTGTGCAATGTCAAACCCTCAAGTATAGCTAGTTGTGCAATGTCACACAGTATATCATCTTATGCATTCTAGGAGAATTACATTTCATTCCCCTAAATAAGACTTAATAGGCTAGGCATTGCAAGAATGAATACTATGGGGGATAAGGATAGGAAATGTATTACTTGGCCAAGATAAAATTCAATGTAGACCTGCTTTAGATTATGACATACATACTGTGCAAGCCACAGAATATTCAAATCAAATTCTTTATTCTGAAAATTAATTACAGACACTCTGACATTATAATTAGATCTCTTAAAATCAGTCAGTTATCTAAGACTAGGGCATGGTTATTCAATCAGCAGTAAGGCATTTGATCAAAATCAAATCCTATATCAGGAGCAGTGGTGAAGAAACAAGGAGGTAGAGCTGTCTAAAAAGCAGACAGTTCTGGAATTAAATGTCTGCCTACCTCAATATCTTACAGATTACTCTTATCCCAGGAAGCCTTAAAGATACTAAAACAACTGTACTGGACAATCTGCAACTCAAGGCCCGATCCCACTGGCCGACGGACACAAAACATATGCATAAAGGACACAGCGAACGAGCAAAATTTCGGGGGTGGCTCCATCCATTGTCATCCGCTCCAAAAAGTGGTGAAAATTTGCAT
>BHFT01008991.1:0-14574 GCA_004320025.1 Laticauda laticaudata
CACACACACACACACACACACACTCAAGATATATGTCCAGACTGATTTATTGTTAAATTGCGCTTCCTGCAATGACAAATAGCTGATGCCAAATTGTAGAATAATAAATGAAATAACCTAGTTAGCAGCTCCAATGAAATATAACTTAATGGGATTTTGAAAATTCAATTTAGGCACCTTGGAATTTAGTAAGGAGTTATACAGGAAATAGTTTGACAATGATATCTTTACCTAACCAAAATAAGAAATGTACATTCCAGTTGTTTTTAGCAACCATATGGCTACATTATCTTAAGTACAAATCATGCTATATTTTTGCTTATTATGTAATTCAATCACTGATAAATTTTTAAAGCATTAGTGTCCTGTAGGGCATGTTTTTTGTTTAAAATTACTGATAATATATCTTTTTATCCAGTTGCTCCCATATGCTTCACCTGCCACATGAAAACCCATTAAATTGAAATCTAAGTTCCTAATGGATTACTTTACTGATTCATAAACTTCTGCATTGAACTGATAATTGTTACGTTCCATAAATATCTTGCTAAATTTGATGTTGTTGAAAGAAATAATCAAGATTTGTTGGAATAATGGTTCTTACATTATCTTCTTATAGCAGATCATGCCTCCAGCAGGATAAGAGGAAAATAAGAAATTACTGTGACCAAAACAGAGTTACCTTTTTACAGTACTTCAGATAATAATTTCAGAATATATAGCACTTTCAACTTTGGCGCTGAAGAGAATTGGTACTTAATCTTAGCCCCACAGATATAGTTTGTATTGTTCAATAAGTCAACTGAAATTTGCATTGTCTGCTTATACAAACAAAGGTGGTTTATTTGAAATGTCCCAAAACTAGACAACCTGGCAAGAGAGCATTCTTATTGTCTTATATTTTGGTATGTTTCATTTTATGGGATAACAGTTTACAAATTGAGCAAAGGATTATTGTGGTGCTAAAGAAGTGTTGCTTGGTTTCTCCACTGTGTCAGGATTCCAGCAGTTACTCCAATTAAATTGCTTTAAATTGTTCTAGTAGTTTACCTACTTCACTCTAGGAAGGAACAGCTTATTTTCATGTTCTTAATAATTTATATTGGTTTTGTCCACAGACCATGCCAGACCAGATCTTACCAGCTTGTCATCTGCTATCATTTTTGTTCTTTGCAGTTATCGTCATCATCACCTTTTTGTGAAGTAGGTCTGTGAGATTCATCATTATTTAGATTCAGTGTGCTATAAATCAAATCCTGTAAGGGATAGAAATTACTGAGATTTGATGGCTTTGTAAAAGCAAATTTTAGATCTTTTAAAGAGACATGAAGTAATGACTAATTACTGCAATGCTGGTTGGCAGATGAGAAAGTCAAACATGGCCCTTCCAGGAAATTCCTGGCATGTCTTAATGACAACTTTATCATTCAAAGAATGGAGAAGTGGCAAGAGGATCAGTTGTCATTGATCTATTACTATTTAATAAAGATTTAGATCAGAAAGTAGAATATAAGAACTTTAGGGAGAAGTGACTATTGAGGTTCTTGGTTTTAAGAGAGAAAAGGGGTGGTTAAGCCTTTGTGTTTATTAAAATAAATTTATATCACATATCACAAATGTGACTCTTAGTTTGGAGTTAGTCACAAATATTAATGAATATAAAGCAGTGACAAGTAGGAAGATAAAAGTTCAAGAAGGATAAGAATTCTTAAAGAGAGATTAATGACAAATAATCCCATTGAGGGGAGAAATGGACAATAGAAGAAAATGATGGGGCTGCACAAAACCTCAAATGAAGATTTGAGATCAAAGACAGACATGAAGAACGACTAGGCCAGAACTGAAGAGTTGGTTTCAAGAAAGCAAAAGGTCAAAAAAAGCTAAAAAATGAAAAGGATGCTAAGTTTATAAAATAATTGCAGCTGATTCATAAAAAAGTGTGTGTTATGCATTACTGTTACAGCTATGCCATCAATGAATTTACAATGCTCAAACTTGAATCACTCAACTATTTTGGGAGGGTTGCTTAATCAACACTTGGGTATTATGTTGAGCTTTGCAAAATATAAGCCACAAGAAGTCTTCCTACTTATGTTCAACCTTACTGCAAGTAACCTTTATCAAAAAACCCAAGAATATTTGATTATTTTCTTATAATGAGTTGGATCCGTTCTAAGTAGAAATTTCTTGAATATTTGCATTTACACAGGTGCAGACATGGAAAAGTTTCCACTTCTTTCACTTATGGCATAGTTGCAACCAAAGATGTTAATAGAAATCCAGATTTGGAACTATTGAATCTTTCCAAAATGGCAAACAAGAATTTGGTATATAACTAATTACTCTAAATCTCAAGTCATAGGTGAGAAAAAAAGCCTTTGCTTCTAACGTAGAAGTGAGCTACCAAGATTTCAGGATGTAGGATCAAGCAGGGTGGTCATCATTTATTAATTCCCAGGAAGTGCAGAAAAAATGTGCGATGCGTGGCTGCTCATGTGAATAGAGTATCAGCAAGGCTGAAGTGCCCTACAGATTCTAGTTTTGGCTTGCTTGGGTCACATTGAGAGAAGAGGAATTGCCTTGCACTACATTTCAATATATATGATATAGTATAATGTATATAAATAACAAGCTTCCTTTTAAAGATATTTTAATTATTATGATATTGTTGGGCCATTTTACCAGCTTTCCAGGGTCGCATGCAGTCAGCAGTCACCCCACTGTCTTAATATTAAAAGTCAGTAACAGTATTCAAAATTTCTATGATCACCCCTTAGAAATAAGGAGCAAAGATTCATAAGAAAAATATGGCTTCAGGTGCTTGTGGATTGCAAGGATTGGGGCCAATGGAACGCTGTTCCAAAGTGTAGGAGGACCACTGAAAAGGCCAGCCATCTGCTTCATACCCAACCTACCAGTCAAGGAATGAGGACTCTCAACAGACCTGTTATCATTCGGGACAAATTCAATTCTAACAAGGCATTGCTTCTTGTGTACTAGTGCTGTTCTGTAAAGAACTTTCTTTTTTTTTCCCCCCAAATATTTTTATTGCACTTTTTTCAAGATAACAAATCTCTTTTACATTCTTTACAACACTGTGACATCAATGTTACCATTACATCTATATACGTATATACTTTTAATCCTTATTTCTATTATGTAGCCAACTATACCATTTGTCCCAGACAGCATAATATTCTGATCCCTCTCTGTCTTTCAATTCTAAAGTAAGTTTATCAATCTCTGCACAATCCAACGCAATCTATTTTCACAATCCAACACAATCCCATTACCATTCCCTTGGAAGGTGCGCTGTCCATTTTTCAACTTTGTGCAACTTTGTGTAAAGAGCTTTCAAGGTAATGGTCAGCACTTTGAATTGGGCCTACTGTAATCAGTGCAGCAGCCTGAAAAGTGTTTTTTTTTATGCTGGTGGGATTGTGCCAACAGCAAACTGTCCCCATGTTTTGCATTTGCAGCATCTGCAAAGGAACCCCCAATTCAGCACATTGCAATGGTCAAACCAACTGGCAATTAGATGTTATTTGTCATCATCAGTAACAATAAATCCTACTTGAATGAGGAAAGAACAAAAACAAATGTTCTGTATTTTTGGAGAAAGAATGATTCTATTCTGCAGTGACCTACACAGGTTCCTTTGTAAATGAAACCTGTACCAGAAACAAACCAAACAATCTACATTAATAGGATTAGAAAAAGTATGAAATGTTGTGCTCCATTAAAGAAACCCAACAAAAAAACAAATTTGTTGAGACGTTATTAGGGACGTTTGAGTGAAACAAAAGGGGAGTGGTACAAAATCCTCTTTTTTCCAATATAGAAACAGAGTGTATATGAAAAGGAAAAGTGCTATATTTTGATCCAATCCCTACTACCACCCACCTGAAATGCACAAGGTCTCTGAAGATCTGCCAAGCCCTTCCAGGTGAGTTGTAATTTAGCAGAACCAAAATCTGGAACATTTTTCATCTTTCAGTTTTCAGACGAGAAAATCCAACTGTCTTGAGAATGGAGTGATGCTACCATACACCTGGGTCTTGTTTGGCTTGGACTTTAAATGGTTGATGGTGTATCATCCTAATTCTTCAAGTGCTAACATAAATTTCCCAGCTACCCCATTAAATGTTAATCCTTGTGCAGCTGCTGCAATATTGTTTGCATAAATGAATAGGCATATTAGGGTTTTAGCTAATGATAACTTTAACATGTTCATTTAAAAAAGCTACTTGATATCTGCAGCACAAGAAAATGTATTTAGTTGGAGCTAAAGAGGCTATTAAAATGAAAACTATTATATGTGTTTAAACATGTCCATTTGCATGCCTGATCTTTAGCATGGTCCCCACTTCTATTAATAATATGCCAGCAAATGAATATTTTGACCATATCATTTTTATGCATATTTTCCACCTCTAAGCTGTATAAACTTGAATGCTTAGTTGGCATAAGCATATCAGGTGATATGTATTTGTGTAATGAGGGAAGGTGTGGTCTAAGGAGATCAACACCCTATATCAATGTGTGCATAATTATTAGGCAGCTTCTTTTCCTCAGGCAAAATGGGCTAAAAAAGATTTAACTGACTGAAAAGTCAAAAAATGCACTGATTGGAATATTTTGAAGATACCTCTGCAGAGTTGGGTGAACTCACAGATACTGTAATACCATATATCAGTTTTTGTGAAGATCTATGTGTGCCAACCAGAAACTTGAGAATATACAGTAACAATAAACCTTGGTTCACAGCTAAATTTAAGCAGCTATGTCATACCAGAGAGGAAGCCTACAGAAAAGGTGATAGAACGCTATACAATCAGGCCAGAACGTATCAATAAGGGAGATCGGAGCAGCAAAAGAAGTTACTCTGAATAGCTAAAGAATCAATTCTCAATAAATGAACCAGCAAACATGTGGAAAACTCTAAAAAATATCACCGGTTACAGTAAACCTTCCCATGCTGAAGGAAATCAACAACTGGCAGATGACCTAAATGTTTTATTGTAGGTTTGAGAGAAAGCTACTGCCACCCATCTCCACAATCACCATCTCAGATACACCAACAGCCAAGCCTCCTACAACCTACCCCATCCCATTGGGCCCACCACCTCTGGTGATTACAGAGAATGAAGTGCAAAGTCTATTTCACAGACAAAAGCCAGGAAAAGCACCAGAGCCAGACAAGATAACTCCTTGCTTAAAAGCTTGTGCTGACCAACTGGCCCCCATCTTCACCTGTATCTTTAATAGATCACTAGAGATGTGCTATGTTCCTTCTTGCTTCAAATGCTCTATTATCATCCCAGTGAAACATTTCATCAAGGAGCTGAATTATTTTATAGCAGTTGCTCTAAAATCTGTAGTTATGAAAACCTTTGAAAGGCTAGTGCTGGCCCACCTGAAAACCATCACAGATCCGCTGTTAGACTCCTTGCAATTTGCCTACCAAGCAAATAGATTGACAGATGATGCTGTTAATATGCACTACATTCTGCAACATCTTGAAACTCCAAAGACCTATGCAAGGATCCTCTTTGTAGACTTTAGTTCAGGATTCAATTCCATCATTCCAGATATTCTTCTAATTAAACTAAATCAGCTAGCTGTATCTGACCACACTTGTAAATGGATCATACGCTTCCTAACAAACAGAAAGCAACAGGTGAAGTTAGGCAAAATCACATCAGATACCTGTACAAATAGCACAATAGGGCTGTGTGCTCTCTCCACTTCTCTCTTTATACCAATGACTGCATCTCAAAAGGTCCCTCTGTTAAAGTACTGAGGTTTGCAGATGATACAACTCTGATTAGTCTCATCTGAGACAACGACAAATCTGCATAGAGACAGGAGGTTGTACAACTTGCTTCTTGGTGCAACTGGAACAATCTGGAGCTAAATACACTCAAAACCGTAGAAATGGTGATAGATTTTAGGAGAAACCCTCTATGCACTAGACTAGAAACCCTCTTACAATACTAGACATTACAATATCAACAGTAGAGACCTTCAAGTTTCTAGGTTCTATCATATCTCAAGACTTAAAATGGACATCTAAATCAAAGCACAACAAAGAATGATCTTTCTGCACCAACTAAGAAAGCTCAAACTGCCCAAAGAGCTGCTTATACAGTTCTACAGAGGAATTATTGAGTCTGTCATCTGCACCTCTATAACTGGTTTGGCTTTGCAAACAAACAAGACAAACACAGACTTC
Organism: Laticauda laticaudata; assembly: GCA_004320025.1. Classification (NCBI taxonomy): domain Eukaryota; kingdom Metazoa; phylum Chordata; class Lepidosauria; order Squamata; family Elapidae; genus Laticauda; species Laticauda laticaudata. The sequence goes on from BHFT01008991.1 coordinate 6,236, forward strand.
AACAGATAATTAGAAGTGCAGAAAAAGCAATTGCTACCAACCTGCCTTCCGTTGAGGACCTGTCTTTTGCATAAATAAATAAAGGGCTGTGAAAATATCCACAGACCCCTCACATCCTGGACATAAATTATTTCAACTTCTACCCTCAAAATGACACTATAGGGCAGTGCACACCAGAACAACTACTTCCCACAATACTGTCAAATTATTTACTAAGACTGGATTACTATTATTCTTCTCATCCTTCCTAGTTCCTATCTTTTCCCACTTATGACTATAACTGTGTTGCTTGCATCTTTACAATTTATATTGTTTTATTTTCTAGTATGATTTGATAGCTTATTAGTAACCTATGACTATCACTAAGTGTTGTATCTTATGATTCTTGATAAAAATATTTTATTTTTTCTTTATATACACTGAGAGCATATGCACCAAAGACAAATTCCTTGTGTGTCCAGTCACACTTGGCCAATGAAGAATTCTATTCTAAAAACAAAAACACCTTATATCAAGGTGTGCAAAATCATTAGGCAGCTTCTTTTCCTCAGGCAAAATGAGCTAAAAAATTTTTTAATTGACTCTGAAAGGTCAAAAATTGTAAAAAGTCTTTCAGAGGGATGCAGCACTATTGAAATTGCTAAGATGTTGGGGTGTAATCAAAGAACCATCAAATGTTTTGTTGCAAATAGTTAATAGGGTCACAAGAAACATGTTGAGGAAAAAAGACGTACATTAACTGCCACAGAGTTGAGAAGAATCAAATGTGAAGCTACCAGGAATCCATTATCCTCCAGTGCTGTCATATTCCAGGACTGCAACCTACCTGGAATGCCCAGAAGTACAAGGTATTCAGTGCTCTGAGACATGGCCAAAGTAAGGAAGACTGAAACCTGAACAACACTGAACAAGACACCTTGAAACTGCAAGACTGGACCAAGAAAGATCTGAAGATAGATTTTTTTTCACAGGTTTAATGGACTGATGAGATGAAAGTTACTCTTGACAGACCAGTTGGTTGGACCTATGGCTGGATCAGTAATGGGACAGAGCTCCACTTTGACTCAGATTTGACTCAGATGCCAGCAAGGTGGGAGGAGCAGTGGTGGGATTTTTTAAAAAATTACTACTGGTTCTGTGGGCATGGCTAGGTGGGCATGGGCAGTTATTGTTATCAGATTAATATGATTTAGTCTCTTTGAACACAGCCAAACTCCATTACACTCCTTGTAAAATTAGACATACCTTCACTGATCCACTGATGAATCCACCACTGATTACAACATTCTCATCTTATTTTATTATTAATATGTTTTATTTATAACTCTGATCTGGGACCATAATAAAATTCTTTCCCTCTTTCTCCTCCATACTATGTTTCCATTTGTCTCTTTCCTCTTTTCTGGAAGAGCAGGACTCAGAAATTTCATTTCCATACATTTTGTGATTGAAAGAAAATATTTCTTATCAGAACTTGGGATTACATTTGGTAGATTTAATAGAATTAAAAACATATGCATTATCTAATATTTTAAAAATGAAGAAAAGATTAAGAAGAACCCTGGAAATGTTTAATAATGGAAGAACTCAATGACATCTAGACCCGTGATGGCGAACTTATGGCACAGAAGCCACAGGTGGCACGCATATTTGTGCCGGCATGTGAGCTGCAGGCAAACTTAACTCACTGCACATGCGTGTGCCTCACAGCTGATTTTTGGCTGGTTTGAGGCCTTTTTTGGCCTCCCAAAGGCTGGAGGAAGGCTTTTGCAGGCCAAAAACTAGCCCTGTTTTGTCACTTCATGTTTTTCCGAAAATACAAGGAGTGACAAAATAGGGCAATTTTTCAGCCTGCAAAGCCTGCAGAAGCCTTCCTCAAGTCTCTGGGAGGCCAAAAAAGGCCTCAAACTGGCCCAAAATCAGCTGTGAGGCACAGTACAGGTAAGGGAGAGGGGGCGTGGGGAGTGGGGATTGTGCGCTCATGCATGGGGGCATGGGGGGGTGTATTGCCTTCTGGATGCTGGCACGTAAGCGCAAGTGTGCAAGCACACACACAATTTTGGGCACAGGAGCCCAAAAAAGGTTAGCCATCACTGATCTAGAGCAATTATCTAAAACCCCTCATATTGCTCCTCACCCCCTTTGAAAAAGAACTATTTCAAATACTGGATATACTGTTTCAAATTCAAGGTAGCCCTTGAATTACCACCACAGTTGGAACTGGAAAATCCATTGTTCATTGATGCATGTGGTTGTTAAGTGAGATATCACATGACATTTATGCCACCAGATAAAAACTGAATGCACCAATTATCACATTAAACAAGAAGAAAACCTTCTACCCACCAATTCCACCGATGCTTTCTACAATTTTGTAAACAACAAACTAAAAGACTCAAGGTCCATCCCACCCCTGAAAGGACCTGAATTGGTTAAAGACTGCAACAGAATGTTATTAAAGCCAGCCTCTTTAACACATTCTTTGGCTCAGTATTTGTGAACAGCAATGGATCATGCCCAGTAGTTTCTAGTCAAACACAGACAACTACAATGATCTAATACAATATGATATTACAAAAGACAATGTGTGAAAAAGCACTACGCAATCTAAAACCATCGTTTTAGATTCCAACCAGACGGAATATGTGCCTATTTCTTTAAAAAAGCTATCCACTGCCATAGCCGAACCTCTTAAGCATAATCTTTGAAAAATCTTTCAGGACTAGCTCCTTGATAAAAACTATGGTCACAAGCCATGGTCATCCCCATCTTCAAAAAAGGAGAGCCCATCCTAGTTGAAAATTATAGACCAATCTCTTTATTCTGCGTCACGTGTAAAGTCATGGAATCAATTATTAACCAATCCATCATCCTCCACTAGAAACAAACAACCTACTCTCTAATACACAATTTGATTTTAGGAAAAAACTATCCTATAATCTGCAACTCACACTGCAAAAACATACGGACTACACAACTCGATCAGGGCAAAAGCAATAGACGCAATCTACATAGACTTCTGCAAAGTCTTTGATTCAGTGGTACATGACAAACTGCTCCTAAAACTAAAATTTATGGATCTTGCGACACCTGCATAATTGGATAGAAGCATTCCTGTCAAACAGACAACAAATGGTCAAAATTGGGAGTGCCTATCAATTCTGTACCTGTCAGTGGTGTCCCCCAAGGCAGTGTTCTAGGACCAATTGTTTTCATACTCTATATAAATACCTCTGTGATTATATCAAGAGCAACTGCATTATCTTCGCTGATGATGTAAAGCTATTCAACACCACAGACAATACCCTTCAAAAAGACCTCGACTATGTATCAGAATGGTTCAAACAAATGGCAACTTCAAATCTCAACAAATAAATGCTCTGTCTTACATATTGGCAAAAAAAATCAGAAAATGAAATACAAGCTGAATAGTCAAGACCTTGTTGATGATCCAAACTCTGTCAGGACCTTGGAATACTCATTTCTAATGATCTAAGTGCTAGAGCCCACTGTAACTACATAGCCAAAAAGGCGTTAAGAGTTGTTAACCTAATCTTATGTAGTATTTTCTCTGGTAATATTACACTACTAACACTACTAGAGCATACAAAACATTTGCTAAACCAATATTTGAATACAGATCATCAGTCTGGAACCCATATTATGTATCTGATATTAACACAGTGTGAGAAGTCCAGAAATATTTCACAAGAGTTCTCCACTCCTCTACTCGTTGCAGAATACCTTATGCCACCAGACTCGAATTCTAGACCTAGACAACCTAGAACTATGCCGCCTTTGGTCCGATCTAAGTATAGCGTATAAAATCACACATTGCAATGTCCTACCTGTCAATAAATACTTCAGCTTCAACCAGAACAACACAAGAGCAAACAATAGATACAAATGCAAGGTTAATCGCACCAAACTTGATTGCAGGAAATACAACTTCAGCAAACAGGAATGTCAATGTCTGGAATACTCTACCTGACTCTGTGGTTTCTTCCCCAAACCCCCAAAACTTTAATCTTAGACTGTCTACTGTTGACCTCACCCCTTTCCTAAGAGGTCTGTAGGGAGCGTGCATAAGTGCATCAATGTGCCTAGTGTCCCTGTCCTATTGTTTCTTTTATTTCTTTTTTTTTCTTATATGTATCCATGTATTCATAACTATGTTTTACTTATACCTATTATCTTGCAAGCAATTGACAAAAATAAATAAATAAAATCAATAAAAAATAAATGACCATGATTTGCAATCTTCCCTGACAGCTTCCCTATTGACTTTGCTTGTCAGAAGCTGAGAAGGCTGCAAGTGACCCTGGGACACTGCCACTGTAAATGTGAGCCAATCGCCAAGCACCTATATTGGGATCTATGGTCCTGAGAATGCTGCAATAAGTATGAAGTGGATTGTTATTCTCTTTTATCAGTGCTGTTATAACTTTGAAAAGGTACTAAATGAATGGACGAATGTTGAGTACTAATGTAGAAAATATGGCAGTGTTGTACATCAAGTGTAGGTTTATTCTAATATAGGGTTTTGTTTGTGTTTCCCCCCCTACTTTTATAAGTAGAATGGGAAGATTGCTATCCTGAATAAAATAAATAATCTCATATAAAATCATTTGGAATTGGGTTTTGAATCATTGAATAGAATGGATAGGAAGCAATTTAAGAAAGAATCAATTAAAAAAATACATTGGCTCTCCACCTTGTGAGAAATATATCTTCTTGATATAATTAATAATTCAATAACAGAAATAAATATGAAATGAGAGAATAAGAACAATAATATGTAGATTTGATATATGTAATCAAATGGATGTTACAATTCTTTATGAGTCCTCAAAAAGTCAACCAAATAGCCATGGAGTTTTAATTTGGAAGAAAGTGAATGTCCAACACAAATCCTAGTGCTAATGTTCTGAAGAATTTGATGGTTCCACAGCCAAAGCATGTAATTTATAGCCCAAAGATTCCAAGAAAATATTCATTTAGAGTTTTGTGCTATATTTGCAATCAGGATATCGGTAAACAAAGCGGGAATCGCAGATCTGCAGAGGTTTCAAAATGGCTACTAGCAGTTGAGATGCTGTGATAATCTCTTGGTCAGAAAGAAAGCTGTCTGCACAGATACTTAAAGCGCTGTTAATCTTCTCCTGCACAGGTGATGGGAATTTTTGTTTTAAGAGATTGGGCAAAAGTTTCCCACATATCATGATGAGGTTCTGGCTTTCCTTGATGGAACTACAGGAAGGGAACACAGGCTCACAATCCACAGCTAAGCAGCTAAATATATCCTTGTATTCTTGTTGTCTATTCATCAAGTCTCTGCCTATTAAAAAGAATGAAAAAACCATAATTATATTGTTATTATGTTTACTAGGCAGCCAATATTTTTCAGTGGGCAAAGCACAGAGAAATTTAAAATACAAAAGTCAGTAACTATGATAATAAACACATGTTGAATAAAATTGAAATGAATCAGAACAAAGAGTAAAAAAGTAATGCAGTATAATCTAACATTAAAATAAAAGCCAGCAACAAATAAATCAAACAATACAAAAATCTAAAAGCACTCAAAAGTTTTAAAGCTATTTGGCAAAAAACATATCCCTGATATCTAAGAAAGTATGGATAGCTAAGAAAGTAGGGATCGCAATTGGCTATAAATATAACAAGCAAAGAAATAACACTAAAATATCATCTTATAAGGAAATACCTTCTTATAAGCATATGCAATGTTGACTTTGACATTGTTCCAGTTTTCTCATTTATATATTTATTTAACAAATGACAAATCTAATTATTTGTCTTACTTTTATCATTAATTTTTGAAGCATCATAAGAAAAATTTACTAAAGATAATATACAATGCCATCTAGTTTGACAATCTGTTATTCAATCAGACTTCATCAGAAATATTTATAAACTGTCACATGCTCTGTGACACTGTTTTCTGCCTATGTAGTTAGTTTATTGGCTTATCATTATGTGAGTTAAGCTGAAGAAAAAGTGAATTGAATGTATTTTCAGCTCACTTGTCAGTTCTGCTAGACAGACCAGACCAGGAAACTGATTCTGCAGGAAAACTAGAATTGTCTTTGTCAAGATTGGCTATAATAACAGAACCCTGCAAGTCTGATTGCCCTATACACTTGTCTTCCCCACCACCACTTCTTACTTCAATGAATCAGGAAGATATCTGACTGCTTCACTTTGGAATATTATTTTGTTTCTCAAGGCTTTAAAATGTTTACACCTCCTTTGCTTACATAATGGTTTTTTGCATATCTCTGTTAACTAGTTTCATTCCTCTCGCATAGTGCCTCCTAACTTGTGACATTATTTTTGCATCTAAATACCTTCTTGTTTGTCAATGACTCCTAGCATGCTGGCATCCTGGATAAAGAGTTGTCCATTATTGAAAACACCAAATGTGTCAGCATCAACGTGAGTAAAGTAGAAGAAATAGTTCAGGTCATTATTCATCATGAAATCAATAATAGTGAGGAGCTGAAGAGCTAAATCCGCTGTCACATCAGATGATGAGCCATAAAATTCCTTCATAGGTCTAGTACTGGCCGTTACTATTAGTCGACCACAAGATCCCAAATACTTTGGAAAGGGCCATCCTTCTGCTCCAGGGAAAATCTGTCAAAAAAAAATAAATAAGGAAATGTGAAGTGTATCCATGATGACATGGACTTATTTTACTAGATTTCCCCATGCTAACAGCCTCCTGATATCATGCATTTCCACTCCATTGCCCTGCTGGTTAAAAAAGCTTAATTCTAGTGTAATCAAGGAATATACTAGTTATTCCTTGGGTATAATTTTATTAGGGCTGGGTGGTAAAATCCAAATGATCACTAGATTCCAGTGCTGAAAGAGAAAAATGCCGCACTGCTGCAATTTAGTAGTTATCCTTTTTCAGATGTCTTCTTTACTGTATGTTTTCTAAGTCATTTCTAAGTCATTACAAGCTTGCAAGAAAATCAAGCAAACTAAAGGACAGTGTAAAGTACAAATTTAAATTTTTTTGAGTTAAATTTGTGAATAAAAAATTAAATTTCTTTACTATTAACTGTAGAGAATGTATTTTATTTACTCACTTATTCATTGTGAATACAATTATGCAGTACACTAATTACCAAAGGGTTTGAAAAAAAGTATTGCTTAAACTATTAATATGTTAAATCATTAATGTTAAATCATTAATGTTAAATCATTAATCAAATAATTATTACAAGTCAGTGTCAATATTTAGATTCTATACAAGCTACAGTGCAATACTAAATTTCATTTAAATTATACTAAATTATAAATCTTTATTAAAATACCACATGGAGCATGCTCCTAGAAAAACATTCGATATGTTCCATAATTTTAGGTTCCTCATTCCTGAACTCATCCTTGAAAATTTGGACTATTTCCTGATGTTCTGCTCTTTGTATTTTGAAAATGTGTCCTTTTTGTTTTTCAGTTTACCAGACAGAAGATCTAGGTGTAACCATCTCTCTCGTTCTCCTTTCTTAGAATTTCTCTCTCTCCTTTCTTAGAATTTCTCCCGTTTTGCCTTTCAGGATTTTCATCCATGAAATTCTTCCTACTTTTCTCATTAACTTTTTAAAGTCAGCTTTAGATGTTTTAGATGTTCACTGTATGGTGAAATGATCAATCTCTCCCCAAATTCCTAACATTTCCATTTCTTCAACCACTTTTTCCCTATTATTAAATATCGAATCCAATATAGTTGATCCTCCAATTTCTTTTTTCCACCTTTTGAAAGATGAAGTTTTTTGCAAGGCCTGTCAAGAATCTCTGGCATATCCCACTTGATTCCCAGTTGATGTAAAGATAGCTAAAGTCCTGCATTATTATACAGTGTAATTCTGGAACATTCTGGCTATTGTGGATATGTCATCTATAAGCATTGATAGAATGGTGTGCAGTCTGAGTGTCCTGAATCTTCTTTAGTGCATTTTCCCTTTCTTGAGAATAGTAGCAATAAATGAGCCTGCTGTCAGGATTTCATCCAGGGTTCATCAATACATCTCTCAATACATCTTCATTCAAGAACTAGTAGCTTTGAAGAAATTAGGAGCGGGAAAAATATTATTATATAAGCAAAATGATCCAGATAATATGATGTTGACCAAGCACTTATGTATGTTAAATGAAAATGTATAAATAAACTGTTAAAAAAAAGAACTAGCACCTTTCTGGGTTTGTGTGGGGATATTAAGACCTGATAATTGTGAGCAGAATTGAAGTCATGTTGGATGACCCATTGAATTAAATAAGGAAGTGTGTCTCAAACTCAGTAGCTCTGC
>BHFT01008993.1:0-33092 GCA_004320025.1 Laticauda laticaudata
AACATTTTGCTCATCCACTGTGTCCTTTTTACAAACGTTTTGCATCCGTCGGCCAGTGTGACAGGGCCTTTATGTACTTAGACTTCAACAAGGCATTCAACAAAGTAGACCACAACCTTCTTCTTGGTAAGCTAGAAAAATATGGGATAGACAGCATCATCACCATTTGTAACTGGCTGACAAACCATACTGTCAGCCAGCTTGTGCTTGCTGCTATCAAATTGTGTGGGTGGGTGGAGGAACTGTGGAGAGTTTTACATTGCAGTTTTGCAACTGCGCTTATGTTATCTATCTTCAAGGACAAGGTAGTTGGCTCTGGTATGCGGTGGCCTTTTGTTGCCTAGCTACAGGGACTGGGATGTATACTATATTTCAAAATGTTCCTGCTCTGTGCCAATCCTTGCTTGAAACCATTTGCACCCAGTTTGTTCCCAGTAAAAGTAGTTTTCTCTAAATCTATGGATCAAGGATTCTTCTTTCCTAGGAATTGAATAGAGGCAGCCCTGACACGTACTGAATGAGTAGTCCTTAATGGTATTAGTCTACATGGAGGGAAGTAAGTAGTATGGTGCCCTTTCTAATTTTATTTCTGCCTCCTTTAGGTTATGATCAGGCTACGTAAATATTTGAATGACAATTCTTTTTATCCATCATCTCTCCTTCTTCTTAGTACTTCATCACTTATTCATTTTTTAATTCACCTTCCACACTCCTCATCTTTGTCTTTATCTTCATCTATGTCTTTCTTATTCAATTTAGACATTCCTCCCAATACAATATTATGGTGCCAAATCTCCCAAATATCTGGCTATGTCCCAATCTCCTTATCAAAAGTATATTCTTGTCTCTCCAATAGTCAATTTACCTGTTTTATTTTCTTCAGTCTTTTTTTTATTAGCTGATTTGTCAGTCCTATTGACCAATTCATCTGTTCTTTCTGCTCCTCTTACTTTCCATTTGTCTGGTCTTCCTCTTCATCAAGCTGTTGCTTCATTTGATAGTTTTTCTGATTCATATTATTTTTATTTATTTATTTATTTTTATTTGTCAAGCAATTATAAGATAACAGGTATAAGTATAAACATAGTTATGAATACATGAAATGGGCACATATAAGAAAAAAAACACAATAGGACAGGGACTACAGACCTCTTAGGAAAGGGGTGAGATCAATAGTAGACAGTCTAAGGTTGAAGTTTTTAGGGTTTGGGGAAGAAACCAGAGTCAAGTGGAGTATTTCAGACATTGACCACTCTGTTGCTGAAGTCATATTTCCTGCAATCAAGTTTGGTGCGGTTTACCTTGAGTTTGTATCTNCAAGTATTGGTCTAGTAAATGTTTTGTATGCTCTAGTTAGTAGTGTGATATTACCAGAGAAAAAGCTACATAGGATTAGGTTAACAACTCTTAACGCCTTTTTGGCTATGTAGTTACAGTGGGCTCTAGCAGTTAGATCATTAGAGATGAGTACTCCAAGGTCCTTGACAGAGTTTGGATCATCAACAAGGTCTTGACTATTCAGCTTGTATTTTATTTTCTGGGTTTTGGGGTTTTTTTTGCCAATATGTAAGACAGAACATTTATTTTCCCTGTTTTGTTCCATTTGCTGGCTTAGATAGTCCATTTCATCCAATCTTTCTGTTGGTTGCACAAATTCATGGATAGTTTGGTATTTATTCATTGTTCTGTGCAAGATATTTTCCATTTTCTCATCCATCCTATCAATCAAATCCATAATATTATGGAACAACAAAAACATCTCATTGAAAAGTCCTCTTGTTTCCACAGCTGTTCCCTGAACTCCAACTATAGTAGCAAAAAAAGTGGAATAAACAATCATGCCTCAGTCTGATTCAGAGTCCAAAATTATAGGAGTGTGCTCTTAAATTTCCATGCTGCTTTTCTTCCAACAGATGTTTATTTCACTCAATCTCCATTTCTTTTCAATAAAATTAATTATTTAAATAAGCCAAGTCCAACAGTTACTCAGTACTCTGATAATCCAAGGTATTTTCCAAGATCTTTAAATCTGCTCTGTGATTTTAAACTTTTATTCCAACTTCCCTGAGTTTCTTTTAAAAAATGTCTCTTTCACTTAATCTCCATTTTTTTCAAAACAAGATCAATTGTTTAAATGAGCCAATTTCAGCATTTACTCAATACTCTAATAGTCCAAGGTATTTTCAAAATTATTTAAGCCTGTAGTTTTAGTCTTTTATTCTAGCTTCCCAGAATCTCTTTTACAAAATGTCTTTCTTATCTCTGCCTCTGGTAAGCATAAGGCAATAAACAGTTAAAGATCACAACCACCAAATATCAAATATTCCAAAAGAGGTCTGAAGTTCTAGGAGTTTGTTTTCCAATCATTAGTAGATGGCACTCACCTCCCAGATTTTCATGCTTCTTTTTTCCAGCAGATATTAATTTCAATCAAGATCCATTTCTTACAAAGCAGAGTCAATTATTTAAATGAGCAAGTTTCATCTTTCACTCCATATTCTAATAGTCCAAATTATTTTCCAAGTTCTTTAACCCAGCTCTGTGATTTTAGTGTTTTATTCTAGTTTCCCAGAGTTTCTTTCATAAGATTACTTTCTTATTTCCACCTCTGTTAAGTATGAGACAATAAACAGTTAAAAATCACAGCCCTCCATGGGTTTTGATATCCAGGAGTCTCGGAGTCGCTTTTCCTTTAGTCAATAGATGGCACTCTCAACTTGCTTTTCAACCAGAATCTCTGAAGTGCTCACTTTAGCAGCCTGAACAATTAAGTTTTTAGAATCTCTTATCACAGTTTTTTTTTTATTCTTTGGGGTTAATTTTTTAAATAGAAAAAGAATCATCTCACCCAGCAACAATCTCTATTGACTACGCTCTTCTCTCCTGCACTTTCTTTAGGTGTTCTGAACTGCCTCTGGTTAGATGACAGCCATGTTGACTGACTGTACCTCATCTTCGGATGAGGGGGATTTTCCAAGTCAGGTGCCCCTCTTTACTTCACCACCCTCTAGGGTCATTATAACTCCTTTCAGAGCCCTCCAATGGGGAGAACTTGGAGCAAGGCCACAGAGCTTGTGGTCCCTGCCTCCAATGCTACTGGAAGCCGGACTGGTTTATTGCCTTGAGTGTCTGTGCCACTAGTTGGGGAGGTGGAATGATGGATGCACCACCTCCTTCCTGCTGCTTTTATATTGCAGGTGGCAGGAGTAACACCTAGTGAATGGCAAATGCCTTCTTCTCCCACATTCCCCACCTTCTTTCAGTGTCCATGAGCTTACGGGAGGGTAGGCACACAGCTGCAGCTTTCCCCTTTCATTGTTCTGTAATAAAACTGCCTTCACTGCCACATTGCTGGCATCAGCCTGGATTACAAATGGGCTGTTCAGGTCAGGGTGTTTTAGGACGGGCTCCCCAGAGAATAGTTTGTATAAGGTCTCAAAAGCTTGCTGGCACACCATCATCTTCTGCAAGTGTTGATTGGAAGGGCCCCTGAGGCAAACAAAGGATAAATTGCCAGTAGAAGTTTGCAAACCCCAAGAAGCTCTGTAGTTGTTTGCAATTTCAAGGGAGTTGCCACTCCAGAATGGTTTTCTTTTTCACTGGATCCATTTCTATTCCCTTGCTTGACACTTGGTAGACCAGGTAGTCCAGCCGGTCTTGATGGAATTCGTACTTAGATAGATTCACATAGAGCGAGGAGTTTCTTTAACACTTGATGGACTAATTTGACATGTTCATCCACCATTTTGGTGAAAATGAGAATGCCATCTAAATGCACTAGGACCCCCTTGTACTTTATTTATTAGCTACATGAACACCACAAGGGCTCCCTGCAGTCAGAAAGGCATCACTTGGAATTGGAAACTCCCTAATGGACAGTTGAAGGCTGTTTTCCATTTGTCTCCCTCCTTAATTCTCATTCTACATTTCTCTTAGGTTTAGCTTAGTGAGGGAGTCTTTCTGCTAGTCTTTCATGAGGGAGAGGGGGTACATGTTCTCCACACAGATGCCATTTATCCCCCTGAAATCCATGCATAATCTCATCGACCCATCTTTTTTTTCCCTTTAAATAAGATTGGAGCCTCCATTCAACAGTTGCCAGCTGAATGAATCCCCAGGCTAAGTTCTTGTCTATGTATTCCCTTAGCTCCCTCATTTCTCTGGAGGACATAAAGTACATCTTAGACTTTGGTAGCTTCACCCCAGTATCATCTTGATGGCACAGAAGGTTGGACAGTGGGAAGGTTGCACATTGCACTTCTCCTCACTGAGCACCCTGGCTAGATCTTGGTACTCCTTGGGGATAGGGGAAGTCACCAGTAGTTTAGTGGCAGCTGCCTTCACTTGCTCTGGGCTTTCTTCTCCCTCTTCCCATCAGATTTGCTCATGAGGTGGGGAACAAAGGCCTCCTGCTAGTCTCATTCTCCGGCTTCCCCTTCTCACCAGATCATGGAACCCCACTTATCTATCCATGCTAGCCCTAGAATTCCTGAGTCTATCATCTTGGGGACGAAGATGATCATCTCCCAGTGTTGAGCCATTTCTAGCCTAACTGGTTCAGTTAGATGTGTGGGTGGTGCCCCCTCCCCATGCAAAATTAATGGATTTGGACAGTGCTTTGCTCGGATTCCCAATTTAACAGTGGCCAGCAAGCTAATTAGGCACCGTGTGCATCCCAAGTCTTTCAGGGCTTCGAACTTCCCCTTAACCTCCAAATCAGGTTCTGTGATGGGAATGGAGATGGAGAAGAGACAGATGGCTCCACTTACTATTGGGTCACTCTCCCCTTTATACTCACTGTTATAGAGGGTCAGGATGGACTCCTTGTTGGCTGGAGTTCCCACTTCCTCAGAACTTCAGGAAAACTCCACAGTCTGATGAGTAGCTTGGGACTTCTTGGGCATCTTCCTGGGCAGTTTCCTTGGTTTCCCAAGGCCTGGTAGGCCAGCTTTCGGCTTGGGGTTGTGCGTGGACATTCAGCAGCATGATGACTTGGCTTGCCACATCAGAAACATTGGAATGGTGCCCGGGCACTCCTTGCAGGGGTCCCGCTGTGATGGCTGGTCCTGCTCACTTATCAGTGGGCCACTTCTTCCGGGCCCTTTGCAACTTCAGGCTGACATCTCCCTGGGGTCTGTACTCCCTCAGCTCCACATCCAACTGAATGGATGCCTAGTACCAATCATTTTGCTGGTTGGGTAGTCCCCAGTAGGTGCAGGCCTGTGGTACTTCATGGTTGAGGCCTGCCTTGAAGTAATGGACCAGTAACCATTCTGACTAGTGCCTCAGTTTTCCCACGATCCAGCAGAACTCACAGATGTATTCTTGCACTGTTCAACCCTCTGTTTCAGTGTTTGCAGATCCCTCTCAGCTTGTTGGGCATGCATGACGTCCTCAAAATAGCCTTCAGTTCCTCCAGGAACATGCCAACATTCCCTAGCTCCCAATCGTTCTCCTTGTGGAGGTTGGTCACCCATTTGGAGACCTCTCCTTCCAGACCTGCAGCTCTGGTATTGAACATTGCTCTCTGGTTAGGATAGGCATGGGCACAGCAGTCTAACTGTGCAAACACCAACTGTTTAGGTGCTCCAATGAAAGTTGGTCTGAATAGTGGGGGCTCCATCATCTGCTGTGGTGACTGCCAGTAGGCAGACTGCCATTCAGGGGCACCTAGAGGCTGGTGGGCCTGGCATGGCTTGGGGGCCCAAGGAGAAGCTGGCTGGCCACTGCCACTGCTGTTGAGCTGGGATGGGAGCTGGCCTCCCCACCTCTGGTCCCCTCGCCTGTGGCTGCTCTCTGCTCCATCTCTCTGCCTTCCACTCTTGCCCCCTTCTCCACCCAAGGCTTCTGGGCTAGGCTCAAAGTAGTTTCTGGGCAAAACTTCGGGCTGGTCAGTCAGAATCAGCTGGTGGGACTTTGACTTCTCTGGTCAGGGTATGGCTCCATTAGGCAGCTGGGTGCCTTGCCTCCAGCCTCCCTTCCCTCCCATGATCTGGCATCTTGGAAGCTTGGCCTGTCAAACCTTTCCATGAGCTGTTCCAATTCTTGGCCAACCAGCATGGTTGAATAGCTCCAGTCCTCCTCCTTCTTCAGTCATTCTTCACTCTCTCCACTGCATTAGGTGTAATCCCAAGAGGTTCAGCGACACTGCTGGGGCTCCGGTTTCAAGGGCCATTGTCGTTACCTGCCACCATCCCTCAGCTTCAGTTTGATGAGGGCTCTCTGTCACCACCCCAGGCTGCTGGTGCCTCAGCTCCCTCCACCTGAACCTTCAGGCACATGTCTAGCTGCTAGGCTTTTCCCATTGCTGGGGGGATCTCTGATGCTGTCACCAGAATCACCTCAAGTTCACTAGCCTTTGCTTGCCTTCGGCCATTGTCCCCTGGGGTTTTCCAACCCTCCTGGTCAGTATCAGGTGGTTGGCCAGGTCTCAGGGGTCCTGGGTGAACTATTTTTTTTTGTAATATTTTTTCTTATTTTTATATTTTAAAAACATCTCTTTCAGTGAACAACGTGGTTCCAGGTTTACACTTCAACACAAACATGACCTTAGTACATATTTATCTTTCATATTCAATTCTATATCATATCATTACTTCCATTTCCAATAAATTTTATTCATTATTCTTATTTTCTTATTAAACACTTATTAAATTCATTTTCAATTTATATCTTATCTTAATTCCTTTTTCTATAAATGTTCTCAGATCTTATTCTATAGTCTAACATTCTTATTTTTTAATTTAAATTCATTATACCTTTATACTTTTATTTATCACATTTGCAATTTTGTCACATACTTTTATTTCATTATTCAATAAATTCCATCTTAAATCTAATAATTCCCCAAAATTTCCCCCTTTAAGTATCAATTAGAGTGTGCCACCCTTTTATCTTATACATCCCTCAATTTATTCCCCTTTAATCCATAATCAAAAATTATCATAATACAATCCCTATATAATTATCACATTCTAGTTTAATAACAATAATCTCCTAACTACTATATGTCACATATGCATATATATATTTTAAGCAAGGTTCTGCATGGTATACCCCTCATTACTTTCTTAATCATTTGTTGTTTCAAATATATTGATCTATTCAGTTAATTATACAAACTGGTATTAGTCTTTTCACTAGGATCCTCATAATTCACTTTAACTATATTCTTTGTTTTATTATCCATATATATATAGACCAATATCCATAAGTTTTAAATTTATGCCAAGATCACCAAACCAAAAAAGTGTAGTTTCTTCATGCTTCTTTCTTTTATTTTATTTAATATTCTGTGTTTTCATTTTTCACTTTTCAATGTTTCTGTTTTATTGTAACAAGGTTTCTCTTATTTTGTATCAAGTTTCAGTTTTGAAAGAACCAGACACTTTTAAAAAAAGTCACTGTTATTTTCTTTTATCATTAGGTGTCAGTCTCTATTACATCCAGGTTCCACTCCTTTTTTTCACTTTTCTTCCTTTTTATTTGAGGTTTAAAAAATTCAATAAATAGAAATTGTAATTCATTTCTTTTTGGCACATTCAAATTCAGCATTTAATTGCCTATTTAATGCCAGAATCACATATTCATCCAAATTTTCTTCCAGCTTCTTCTTTTAATTTAGCTCCTGTCAAAATTCAAATCCTTTTTCATTTTTTTCCACCCTTTTTTCTTCTCTCTCTGGTCACTGCTTTATAATCCTTTTCGAAAAATTCTTCATACCTTCATTCTGGGGTATCTTTATGTCCATGAGTTATATCTGGTTTCCTTTTTTTCCAATTTTTTTTAAATTTCAATCTACGTATAACAACAATACATTAACAGTGTGGCATCAATATATCATACATCTCTCACTGCATATATTCATATTAATTCATACATTTTTCAACATTTATTTTCAACCTTACTCTCTCCAAATACCTACCACCATATCAATTAAACATATCTAGTAATTCCATTATTCAGTTTTCTCCCTGTTTCCATTTTGTTCTTTTAAATAAAAAGTTCTCATTTGGCAAGCAGTATGGTTCTAGGTTTCACATCTCAGTACAAACATGACCATAGTTACCTATTCATTTTATTTGTTTAATTTCATATTGTGTCATCCTTGTCATTATTAAATATTAAACTTATCCAATTCCAATTCATGTTCTCATATCTTATTTTACAATGTTATCTAAAATTCTCATCTCCCTTCTATTGTCATTTCTCATATTATTTTTTTCTCTATTGTCACATTTTTCATTTTATCAGTCCTTATCTATAAATATAATTGTCCCCTCTAGTTAGTAATTTGAGCTAACCACCTTCATTCTTCCTTAATATCAATCTTCCTATCTAGTATAAAACACACACATATATATTTTTCTCAGATTCCACATTATATTTTCTCTATAAATCATCTCTACATTACAAAATACTATTTTCAATATATTATTTTGTGTCCCAACATATTGCCTTGTGGAATCCTTTTCCTTATCCCTTTTTTTTAACCCATTATCTTTGAACAATGTTCCTTCTTTTCATCCTTGTTTGTTTCCTGTTCTTCTTTATTTTCTGGTCCTTTCTCTTAATTCCCTTTTTCCCCATTCTTATTCCCCTCCTTTTCTCATTCCAGTTATTAATTAAACTTTCTCTCTCCCTCTTTTGATTTTTCTTTTGCACTTCCTTTTTCTGCTTTTTCCTTCTCCCTTTAACCATTTTTCGAACCATTCTCCCCTTTTATCATCCCATCAGACCACAAATTTTTAATTCAAATTCCTTTCCCCTTGCTTAAATAATTGTTGTTCGTTTTGTCATTCTCAATTGGCTTCTTCTTTGTAGAACTCCTCCCCTCTGGTTCACTGTGTTTCTTGTGTATGCTGAGTCACCAATCTAATTTTCTGTAGTACATAATTACACATTTCAAGTCTGATTTTGTCATGTCCCTTGTATCTTGCATATCCTATCTTATGTCTTGTGAGTCCAGTCTATACAGCAAGTAGCTCCGCCATTATATCTTCTCCTTTTTTCTTTTTCTTTCCTCTTCCTTATTTGCTGAAGTCCTCTTTGATAGAATATATTCAATTCCAGTATATTATTTCAGCCAATATCTTTTTGAGTTTATTTTCAACAATTCATACTCTTGAGTCTTTATTCCAGATCTTCTAATTGGCTCCAAACTGTTCCAACAGTTTATGGTGGTTCTATGACAATATAAAGTTCTCTTTTATTTTCTTTCAAGTTTAAAGATCCAAACTCTCAAAAAGACCAGATACTCATTTAAAATGTACTAAAGTTTTCCTGTACCATCAGGTGGCGGTTTTGAGTCTTTTTCTTATTAGTTTTCTTTGGTGAATATTATACTTTTATTAAGTTCGCTAATTTCAATCATTAGTTTATTCTTTTCAACACGTTCAATTCCAGCATTTACTTATGTCCTTTAAGTGCCCACGGTTCAATGTATGCCAAGTTTAATTTTTAAACCTTTGTGTGTTAACGTATTTTCCTTTAAATTTCTCCTCCGGATTAGTCCAATAAAATAATCAAATCCTAATTTAAAAACCAATTTCTTTCTCACTTTCTCTGGTCTCCGCTTCCACACACTATCTCTCCAAAATAGTCCTTTATTTTGATACTTGGAGTACCTCAAAAGCAAATGTCGTGTCCTTTGCCTGGTTCACACTCTGCTCGCTACTTCTCTCTCCAGCACAAAACTTAGTTTCCCAGAGTGTTCTTCGTCTTTGTGGTGGCCATTTTAGGACCACCGCTGCAGCTTGCCTTTGGGAGGAATTTTTCTGTCAGGGAGGGGAGTTGCGGCTCCCCTCGACCCTCCAGGTGATTTCTCCCTTCTTCATCACCCCACCAGGGTGGCTCCAGTCCTGATCGGGACCCTCCAGCAAGTGAGCTCAGGCGAAACCGCACATGATTGCAGATTCAGCACTGACACCAACAAGGAACAAACCTGAGTTATGTCTGGTTTTCACATTGTCCACTTCTTCACTACTCCAGCACAAAACTTAATTCCCGGATAGCTTCCCATCTTCAGGGCAGCCATTAAAGATAGCCACCTACTCCTGTCTTTGAGGTGAGTATAACTAGCCAGGGAGGTGAGATGCAGCTCCCCTCAATCCAGCTGGTGGTCTCCCCCTCTTTCTTCACCCCTCTAAAGTGGATCCGGTTCCATTTGGGACCCTCAGACAGGGCAAACATGGACCGAAGCCACACATGATAGCAGTCTCTGGTCCGTCACCAATGGAAGTATGACTGGAAGTCCCAGGTCCCAGGTGAACTTTGGTAGATTGTGCAGAGCTAGCTTGATGTCATCATTATGAGCCTCTGTGGTGCAGTGGTTAGGGTGCAGTGCTGCAAGCTACTTCTGCAGCCAGCTGCCTACAATTTGGCAGTTCAAATCCCACCAGGCTCAAGATTGACTCAGCCTTCCATTCTTCCGAGGTGGATAAAATGAGGACCCAAATTGTTGGGGGGCAATATGCTGACTCTGTAAACTGCTTAGAGAGGAATGTAAAGCACTATAAAGTGGTATATAAGTTTAAGTGATGTTGCTATTCTGAGTAATGAACTCAGGGAAGTCAGGATTTGGCTTCCAGAACTCAGGAAGTCAGTAATGAAGTCAAGGAAGTTCAGGTTCAAAAGATCCTTTATTGAGTAAATCATATTGGCACTTAGAAAGGTGAAGCTAGCTCTAAATTATTCCTGCACTTAGGGATAGTTAAAAGAATAAGGCCTCCCCACCTGCTTTGCATTTCTAGTCATATGGGCCAATCAATCCAGGTGTAGGTTCCTGCTCAACTTTGACAAGTGTCCATTGAAATGACCTTGGTTCACACGCTGGCTGGTAGATGTTAGGCTAGCTGGCTGAGGCACCACATTCCTGAATTCCCCCTCATGCTGTCCCCCCTCCTCCCTGAATGGCAACGAAGAAACAAAGCAGAAGTAAGCATGGCTTCAGCTGAAGTTGTTTTGCAGGTTGACAACTGCTTTATAAAGCCTTAGTAAGGCCATACCTGGAATACTACATCCAGTTTGTGTCACCTCATTACAAAAAATATGTTGAAACTTTGGAAAAAGTAGAAAAAAGAGCAGCTAAGATGTAGACAAAAATATATGAACGGTGGCAGGAATTGGGTATGGCTAGTCTAGAGAAAAGAAGAACTAGGAATGAATGATATAAGTATCCCAGTATTTGAGGGGCTGCTAAAGAAGAGAGGGTCAATTTATTTTCCAAGCACCAGATGGCAAGACAAGAAAAAATGGATGGAAACCAATCAAGGAGAGAAGCAACCTGGAAATAAGGAGAAACTTCCTAACAGTGAGGACAATTAACCAATGGAACAGCTTGCCACCAGAAACTGTAGAGGGAACTAGAGATTTTAAAGAAAAGATTGGTCAGCCACTTATCTGAAATGGTATAGGGTCTCTTGCTTGAGCAGGGGCCTGGACTAGAAGACCTCAAATGTCCTTTCCAACTCTATACTTTTTTTTTCTTCAAAATTTTATTGATTACATATTAAAATATTGGACACAGTGTGACTGTCCTGGCATTGTCTCTGCCATACACACTAAAATATAAAACAAACAACATAATAACATTATCTTCATCATACATTGCAAATTTTTATACCATTATTCTATTTTTAAGTTCTGTCCATTTTTGCCCAAACTAGTATTTCCTTTATTGTTTCTCCTTCTAAGAGGATGTCTCTGTTTTTCCAATTTTGGGCATATAGCATTCTTGCTGCTGTTATGATGTGTAGTATTAGATATACCGACCCTCTGCTGTATCTCTCTTTTATGATTCCTACTAAAAATAATTCTGTTTCAAATTCTCAGTTCTGTCCAAGCATTTTTTTCAACCACGTCCATATCTGTCACCAAAGTTCTTTGGCTTTTTTATATGACCACCACATGTGATAATACATGCCTGGTACTTGGTTCATTTCCAATACTTAGGTGATAAGTTCCAAAACATTTTTGCCAGCCTTGCTGGAGGGAGGTGCCAGCTATAAAACTTTTTATATAAGTTTTCTTTATATAATGTGGCCAACGTTAATTTCCTATTTCTTTCCTATAGCTCTTGCCATTTGTCCAATTCATTCCGTCCAGTTCTGTTCTGATTTATTGTTCACAAGACTTTGCAATTGTTCAGATGAGAAGGAGGAAGTGGCATTAGAAACTTGTAATCATGTGTTTTTCTATAAATGAGAACATGTTTGTATCAGATATCAGAATAACAGATTTAGAAGGGATTCTTGAAGGTCTTCTAATCCAACTGCCTGCTCAAGCAGGAGACCCTATACCATTTCAGATAAGTGGCTGTCCAATCTTTTCGGCACCAAGTACCCAAACTGGAACATACGCTTGCATCCATGCAAACGCGCACATTGGAGTGCTGGAAACTGAAGACCAGCTGGCTGGTGCACATGCTTCCAGACTATACTATCTAAAGATTTTGATAGTTGTTGGATGGAGGACCACTAGGAAGTCAGGTTGACTATACAAACAAATAAACATACAAGCAAATTCTGTTTGGTTTTCCACCTTGCCAGATATTATCATTCCAGGATTGTTCCTGGGATTCCTATATGCCTGCTTATTTAATATATGCATTTAAAGGGAAGGAATTGGATTCTTTCCAAAGGACTGAAAACACAGTCTGACTTTAAACGCAAGATAGAGTTTAGCAAATCTCATTTTCTGTCAGGCAATTTGCTGTGAAAACTTTCCTCAATGCAACAATAAAAAAAACTCTGTTGAAGTGAGTAAAATTACATACCACAAAGGAACACAACAGAAAATAATTTTCCAAGCATGTATGTAGCATTTGCATATATTTTTTATGGGAACCAAACATGTTTAGTCAGCAAAGGATATAGAGTTTGTTTTTTAAAAAGAGATCTATGTTTGGACGATTCAAAAGCACTATAAAACAATGATTTTCCCCCAACTCAGATAATAGCAACAATCTTCCAGATACTTGTGTAAGAAAGCACACAACTATTTGGAGACCTCAATGCAATTCCTTGATCAATATAAATTTATTTATTGTAAGATAGCAGGTTTTTTTGTGTTTTAAAGAAAGAAAAACCAAGCCCATCTAGGCTAAAATGTTTGAAAAGAATCTCAGAAACTCCTCCAAATCTTCAATAGAAGAGGTATTTTTAGATCCTAAGGAGCATTCCAATATGCAATACTCTTCACATTCTGAAAATAAACCACAAGGATAAATTCACTCTTTAATCACTGTATTAGCTATACAAGTTTTAGACTCCAACAGCAGAAATATATTTAGGAAATAAAAGAAAAAACAAAATATTTGAGAATATATTGAATATTAGAACACCACAAAGAACAATTTTACCAATTTGCTTCTAGTGAAAGCTCATTTTCTGATTGATTGAATCCACCACTTTATGAAGGTGCCTACAACATGCTCTCAATATTCCAAAAATGTGCTCCATCCACAAAACAATTGGGAACCTCTGTTATACAGTGAACAATTATTACAACAATTATACCCTAAATACACTGGATGTTAAATACACTGGATGGCTATCCATTATGCAGGCCTGGACACTTGCACTATCCAAGGTATTATGTAGAAAGGTGATCATTATGTTTTTAGGGAACTAAACCTTTTTGTTGTCCATAAAAGTATCTTTAAGTTCACACTACACAAAGAACTCTGGCATCCTTAAAATATTGTAATGGGATTTTACAAAGTATCAGAATGAAAAAAAGGTTTTATTAGTGCTATACATAATCCAAAGGCAACTTGTTATCTTTTGCTTCATAAAGGTTCTCCAAAATAAATCTTTAAATCTCTAAAATAAAATGGAGGCAAAATAATCCAACTGGACATTTCAAAAAATAGAGTTCCTGGAACATAGGATAGAGACAGACATCCAGATTTCACATAGGTCTATACTTGATGCAGTGGTGGGATTCAAGTAATTTAACAACTGGACTAGTGACTGTTTGGGTGGGAGTGGCTGGGGGTGTGTGTCATGTTGCTGAGTTGGCATGGCCAACTTGATGTAACTCACGGCAAGGTGGGGTGGCACGGGCAGGCTGATGCTGCAGGGACAGGGCAATTTCCTATGTACCATTCCGAGCCCCTTCCCCCCCCNCAATTTCCTATGTACCATTCCGAGCCCCTTCCCCCCCCCTTTGGGCTGACAAAATAACAATCAATTTAAAGATTGTGACTGACTGCCGAACTTGTCTGGTGCATGCTGGCAAAAGGAAGCTTGTGGGAGGGAAGAGAAGGGCTGATAGAAACACCCCATTTTCTGCCTCCATTGGGTTGTCTGTGCTACACTCGATTTGGATGGGGGGGTGGGGGTTTGACTGCCACCTCAGAGAGAGAGAGGAGGCAGGCTCTCCAAAGTATCTCTGTTTGTGTGTGTATATGGGAGAGAGAGTAATCTTTAGCCAAGTTTCTGGCAGCGGTGCAGGTGGCAGGAGCCACCTGATCAGTGAGGCAATGGGGAGTGGAGTATGAAGCAAGGCAGGGGGCTGCAGAGCCACTTCCCCCCATGACCCACACAAGTTTATCTGAGCACCATGCCAAACAGGCACTGAAGTGCTGCAACTGCTGCTGCAGAGAAAAGAAGGAGGGGAGCTCTCCAAATTCTGTGTGTGTGTGTGTTTGTATGAGAGAGAGAGAGCATGCAATCCCTATTTTAGTTGGAGCATTTAAGCAGCAGCAGTGGGTGAAGGGGGCAGCTGTTTTTCTCCTCTTCATCCCCACTGAAGCAGCAGTAGCCACCTAATAATTGCCCACTCCCCAACCAGCCAGCCAGCACTGCCTGACCTGCTCCCTGCCTCGACTGCCAGCACAAAGCCTCACTGTTCTTCTCCTCCTCCTCCTCCTCCCTGCCCAAGTGGCAGCAGGCTCCATGGGACAGGGTCTCATTCCTGCCCCAGCACAGCAAACTCTGGAGGGTGGAGGGTGAAGGGTCTGGCCCTGCAGTGCTTCCTCGCTCAGTTGAAGGTTTCATTCAGCCTTCAAACACAAAGGCTGGCCATGGAATCAGAATTGGCTGGGTGCAGGAACCAATGCCATCCATGGCTCTGGTGCACTACTCACTTACGTGGCTAGCCAGTGGTGGGATTTGCCAGTTTGCCAAACTGCACAGAATCTTAACAACTAGTTCACTTGAACCAGTCCAAACCAGCTGAATCCCACCTCTGACCTGATGTGCTATTAAACTCTTCATATAACAGAATGATTCAAACCAAGAAGACCTCAAGTGAAAAAAACCCTTCAAAATAATTGTGACATCTCAAGAGGTTCTCAGTTACCTACAGGATATTCTTTCATATGTTTCCAGCATATCTCAAATTATATCATAAATAATCATTTCCTGACTGTAACGATTATAACTTTACAAATTGTGAATCATATAAGAATAAGTAGGAGAAGAGGGTGATTTCAACAAAAAACTGTCAGATTTAATCCACAGAGAAGCTCTGATTAACACAATAATTCGCAAAATATGTATCTATTTATTATTTTGGTAATTTTTATTCCTTTCATCAGTATGAGAAAAAATGGCCAAAGATGCCAAGCTTGAAAGTCCACCTGGACCACAAATGTATGAAAGCCACTTGGCAATTATTGTTAAAAAAAAACCCTAAGAAGACAAAATATGAAAATGGCTCATTAAAATGTTCTATCTTTGCTGATTGTTTGGAAGATCAACCAATTTCTGCAAAAATGTTAACTGCCATCATGATTTCAATTATAATTATAAAATATGTCAATCCAATGTCTTTCTGCTCTTGATATCTTCATGGCAATAATTTCAATGAGGTATTTTCTGAGGCAAGGGCTTAACATTTACCACACGAATCATTTTCTTCCCTGTCAAAATTAACTGGTGCTGGAAGAAGTAATTGTTTACTTAAATTGCACTGGCTTTTATTTATTTTATTATTTATTAATAGTAATTAATTAATATTAATATCCAATGGACCCACGTCTCTTTAAAAATATGGTCAAAATCCTTTTCATTTGTTTTTAGAGTTTCTTGAATCCTCAATGGAAGACATAAATAACATGGATGTGTTTTCTTTGACATATGTAAACAAATATATATGTGCCTATTTGTGCATGAAAGTTGAATTAAGAACTGGTAAACTCTTTGTAAAGGAGATGTGTATATCTATGCATTCATCTATGCATAATGTTCGTGCAACATATGAACCTGCCTTTTCATGCTAGTTTTAGTAGAATGATATATACTAGTCACATGCACTTTTTGTTTGCATGGAAGAATATCTACCAATCTTTTCCTTTCCATGTTTTATTGGAATTAAACTGTAATTAAGTCCATATTTTATGGCAGAATATAAAGAAACAAGAAATACAACATTCAATGAAAATCAATTAATGAAACATTAAGTCCATAGCAAGAATATGCACAGTGTATGCCCATAAAACTCCAGATGAGATCTGCAATGGTATAATTAGATGTGATGTGTGAATAATATTCTAGTCTGGTTTATATGTGTCATGCATGGAACACATATAAAAACCAGGTAGAGCTCTGATCACACCATTGCAGATGCCATCTTGATTTAACAATATTCTGAGGGAACTCCTAGCCCACAGCATGAGAAATATTAAAGGACAGAAAAGATGCAGCAAATGGAAACAGGAGGAAAAAATTTTTTTTCCTGCAAACCAAACATGGCAGGGTTGCTTTCCTATCTTTCCCTTTTTAAAGTAAAAATCAGGGAAAAATGCCGACTGTCTGCAGGTGTCCAGCAGGACTAGTCCAAAGACATTTTGTTAGAATTACTCACATTTGTATCTAAAATATTTGCATCAGTGAGTGTATATAATGTCTTTGAAGGGATCCCCTGACTTCACTGTACCATGTTTCCCCAAAAGTAAGACCTGGTCTTATGGGGTTTTTTGGACCAAAAGATCTATTAGGTCTTATTTTGGGGGACGTCTTATTTTGTGGCCACCTACCCACTCCCTCCCACCATCTGCTTACCCACAGCCACAATGACTTACAGGCTTTCCAGGGCAAATGTACTTTTTGCCCAGACGGAGCAATGACAGAGACCAGAAATTTCATCTGCTTGCAAATGGGATGCTTTGAAACAGAGATATTAGCTCTATTTCATTTGCAAGCAGATGAAACTTTGTCTCCCTCTGGGTGAAAAATGCACTGCAGAGCCACATGGAGGCAGAGACACAGGGAGGTGGCAGGCAATCCCAACACACTGCCTACTCCTTCCCATTTGTCTCTCTCTATTCCAGCCACACCGGGGCAAGTGCCCACATGCGGCATCAGGATTATTTGCCTCCCCCATGTCTCTGCCACCACCTGCTGCCAGTACCTCCATGCAAGCCTCCCGCAAGCCTCCTGTGAGCCAGGCAGCTGCGCAGATCAGGCTAGGGCTTATTTTCTGGGTGGGTCTTGTTTTTGGAGAAACACGGTAGTAGCTTTCCTCTTATATTACTAAATAAACTCTGTTCTCCATATGGGGTAGACAAACTGTTGGTGACTGGAGGCCACCTTGAATTTTCTGTCTCTGTCTCTCTGTCTCCATCTTTATCTCTCTCTCTCTCTCTCTCTCTCTCTCTCTCTCTCTCATACACACAGACACACACACACAAACACAGAGAGAGAGAGAGAGAAACAGAAAGAAAGAAAAAGAGAAAGAAGGAAAGAATGAATGAAAAAAAGAAAGAGAAAGAAGCAGCAAATATGGTTGTGATGCAAGGAGGGAAAATGTCTGGAATAGATTCATGAATTTCTATTTTGTGGGGGAGTCGGAACATAATTCTGGTCTTTTTAGGTTTTGATTTTTTTTAAATTTCCCATATGATGGTGACAAATAGTGATACAGAGACAAACTGTGCAGATGTCATTTGGCATAGGCCTTTTATTATCCACCATTTGATTGATGTTAGAAATGGGCAGAAAGATTCCAGGATTTTTTTTAATGCCTGGAAACAGTGAGGCTTCTACTACCTACTCATATGTTTTTATCACAATTATTTAGTCCCAGATTTTGATTACTGCCAGACCAATAATCTGCACAGATTACTGCAATAATCTTTGCGTAGAAAATGTTATGTTTGCAGTGTGTCTTGATAAAGAACTACACGAAGCAAGTCCAACACAACAATGGTTAACATATCAACTGATTTTACATTAAAATGTACCTAAGGCTACTTAGTTTACAACAGGAATTTCACCATTTTTATATTCAGGCTAAAGCACAATAGAAATGTATGCATGGCAAGCAAGAGAAGTATCTATTATGTTGGCAATTGCAAACTAAAAACAAAAGGAAGTCTAAGTTCATTACTTTAATTTGGTCCTCTCCAGTCTGAGTCCTCCAGTTTTCAACTTCTATACAACCTCTTGTCTATAGACTGGGGACTGTGGGAATACAACAAGGGCTACAGCAGATGTTCCCAAACCAGTTTTCAACTCATATTTGATTCTGTAATCTGAGGAGCATTGGGCTGAGGAAGTATAATGTAAGTATTTCAAAGCCTACATAAAGGATTTGAATCGTAGGGTTGCAATATACATTATAGATCATCTACTCCAAGTTATTGCTCAGTGACAGATCCTCTACAGCAGGGGTGTCAAACTCATGGTCCGCAGGCCAGATGCTTCACATGCTGGCCACCCCCACCCCTGGTTTATTAAAGGGGAACAAAGTTGTGATATATCACATGACAACAAGATGTCGTGAGTTTTACACTCATGTTCTGCAGTTTCTCTGGCAGATGACTATCTAACTCCTGGCTTAAGACTAAGGAAGGACAACTCATTATATTACATAGTGTTTTGTTCCATTGGCTGGCAGCTTATACACTTAAAAAGTTCTTAATGTAGTAATGTAAGTCCTATGTACTCAGTAAAGTCCCCAGGTGTGTCCATTCAATAAGAGAAGGTTTAGTTTCATCCTAGTTAAGCATTTTTGCATCTCAAGTTTAGCATATGTTCTCCAAATACTTATCCTTGACTAAATCATATCCAGCATCTATTAACAAATGATGGTTTGCATAGTTTTCCACCTCTTTTAAAAAACCTTGTTCATGGGCGTAAGCAATTTAATAAAATGTATCCATCACATTCTTTGGATCACTCTTTTCATTCCAAAGGATCCCTATATATATAATTTATAATTACATTCATATTCTTTGTGTTTATACAATCACTTAAGACTCTTTTGTTTCTTCTTTGACACAATTCATGGAGAAAATCTATATGGTTGCTAGGAATAAAAAACAACTTGACAGCACATAATTAGTCAACATTCTGACATAGTACTCTGCTTACCTACTGGGAAATAAACTCATTGGCCCTAAGGGAGGCTTGCTTTTGGACTGATAGGTATGAAATTGTGCTACCAAGATATTTGTTAAAGGAAGGCCTGAACTAACAAAGATATGGATGAGCATCCAAGTGACAGGTACCACAACTCACACTGGAGTGGCAAAATTAAATAATGAAAATATAGATATCTACTTATCAATATACAAATTTAGAAAAAAACAGAGCATTTCTCACACATCTCTATGCATCTGCAGTTGATTTTAATATTCCACCTGTTCCAATGGCCCAATGTAGTTTGTTCATACAAAATGCCCTTTGTAGAGAGCCTGGAAGACACTATTTATGGCCTCCCCAAGTTTTGCTGAGTTAAAATAATCTAAGAATACCTTCCCTTCACCATGGGAAAATGACCACAGAGCTTTTGTTTATAAAATCAGTGTTAAGACTCCTTAAAAAAATACTTTTAAAAGAAGAAACTCTGCATCATACATGTTTAGAATAAACTGCAGGGGGAAAAGAAGTTACTACATAGCAGCAGGACTACATTAGATTTTTTGTTTTTTCCATGGTGTCCTTGGAAAGATAAACCACCCAGTAGACCATGTTAAATGCTCCAAAAGTGACAGGAAACAAAATGCGTGCATATTTGTCTATCTTACTGGTGCCAGAGCTGCAGGCTGATGGAGCAGGAGAACTGAGGCACAGGGATTTTGTGTGCACTCCCAAAGCGTTTGTGGTAGTCTGAATCTCCTCCAGTCTAGATCCAAGTAAATGATGAATGGACAGGGATTCCATGGTATCCTGCTGGGCAATGTAACCTGTTAAAATTGGGGTGGATGGAGGAGCTGAAGGAGTTGGTCTTGCAGAAGCCAATGTTTCTGATATATTAATTCGACTGAATGGGTTTGGACTTGAAGCTGAAGGCGATCGGGGCATAATGTCCAAGGGCCCCTGAGTTAATGTAGAAGAAGGCAATGAATTGTTTCCTGGGTCAATTCTTTTGGCAGTCCCCAAATCTGGTTGTACTATGGTGTTTGTTCTTTTCCTCACATTTGAATTTGAATCTGTACACTGCAGTATTAAAAGAACATCATCAGTTATTTTGAAAATCAATATTCACATAGAAGCCAAAAATAACAAAGGTACCATTTGATTTTTTTGTCAGCTCTCCTGAGTAAACAGACAGGAAAAACAATGAGCTAATGCTGATTTATCATAAGGCTACATGAACAGAAACAATACACTTTCTACCATCACTTTTAACCATCTGATCAACTAGGGCAGGCTCTTCCTAAATTTCTTCCTCTGACTATTAAGCCCTTGCTGCTTCTCTTGTCTGTTTTCTAGGCAGCATCCATTACATTTGACAAGAATCTTTAATAACAAAAAAGGCATAATTTTGATAACTTAGAAATGGCATTTAGCTATTCAATGTAAATCGATTGCTTACCAGATCCAATCTGATCAATCATCAGGACCAGAGGTTAGTTTTCCAAGCTTTCAAACTTGTGACAACCAGCTAAATATGAGCATCCTCAGGGAACTTCTGTCTACTAGAATGTGTGCTTTGGGCTATTCTATGCATAGGTTTTATGTGGTGCCTGGTTGTGTGTGGCTTTTTATCTATTGACTGGGGTGTTGATGGCAAGCTATTAAGTTATTGGCTGTTGTTTCCCTTGGTTCCTAAGTACCTGATAAGCTGGTGGTAAATCAGCTATTGACTGACAAGGGACCCATTATTGGCTATTTTTATATTGGTTACCACTAAATCTCTTCCTTTTACTACATAAGGGCAAAAAAAGCTGTCTTTCTATTTCCCAGGCTTATTTTATTATGATAATTCATGTATTTCTAAGAAGTATATGTTACCTTATCACAAATAGAGATATATAATTAATTAAAAATACAAAATCTACACACATCAAGCAACAATTACAGTGGATATAAAAACCTTACACACAACTGTTACAAACTCTAACAGTTTGTAACAGGCTTTTGAGATTTAAAAAAAATCAGACCAAGATAAATCACTTTAGAATTCTGTTCATCTTTAAAAAAACATATAACCTATATAATTGAATTGAAAAACAAGCTGAAGTCTTTTGGTGGAAAAAATATAATAACAAAATTGCATAAATGTACACGCCCTCTTAAAAGTAGGGATGTGGCTGTGCTCAGCATTAATCAAACACATTCAAACTAATGTTAAATAGTAGTCAGTAGAAACCTGCCATCAATTAAAGTAATCAGCAGTTCTCGTAGGATTTTTCTGACAATTACTCAGTTGCCTCTTACAGCAAGCATCAAAGGGTTCTCGTGTCGGAAGAATCCCCACCACTTTTTAATATAAGAAAGCCCCCATATAAGCAAAGAAATCAGAGGTTTTCTTCAGCAGGTTCTGACCAGTTCTGGAGAACCAGAAGTGAAAATTTTGAGTAGTTCAGAGAACCAACAAATACCACCTCTGACTGGAGATTGTACAGTATCCTTCCACTGCCATGCCCACCAAGCCATGCCCACAGAACCAGTAGTAAAAAAAATTGAATCCCACCACTGAAAGAAATGCTGCCTCCACCCCCACCCAACCCCCACCCAACTTAAGAGAGAAGGCTTCCCTGAAGTAAAACTATTCACATCTCTTCACCATTGGAAAGCACTCCAAGCAAATCTCTCTGGAGGCTAAGTTTAATGGAACTGATCAGATTAAAAGCAGAGACAAAGAAACCTAAAATCTACATTCCCCACCCAGATCCAAGGATAGGGCACAAACTCTTAAGGATAGGTCCCACTGGCCAACGGACACAAAACGTATGCATAAAGGACACAGCGGATGAGCAAAATTTCGGGGGTATCCGTTGTCATCCCGCTTCAAAAAGTGGTGGACATTTGCCATAACAGCAAATGGAAAAGAAACGGAAAAAGAACAAGACGTGGGCAAGTATGTCGCGGGGATGTTAAACGGATGTTTCATAGGAACCTAGCGGATGAACAGCGGATGACAACCTCCGAAGGGGTTCCGGGGGAGAATTTCGAAGTGGAACGCATAGCGGATGAAGCGGATGCATCACGTTACGCCTAAAGGATAAGAAAGGGGATGCCTTTAGCGGATGTATAATGCAACGCATCCTTTCTATTTCTGTGCTACTAAAATGATGTTAGGACGTTCCATGTACCCTTTCCTTTCTCCCTCTTTCCGTTTTCAGCTGCAGTGGAATGTGACGTTGCGAGGATGCCCAGAGGATGCAGAGAGGATACAGCAGCACGTTTAAACGGATGATAAACAGACACAGAACGTTTGTTGCTCGTATGTTGCAGATTTACAATCGTACACGATGGAAAGTTCATCGTTCACAAAATTTTGTGCAGCTCAAAACTTCTTGTAACGGATGAAATCGCAGTGGACCGGATCCTTGAAATGGATAGAGTGTATGAAACACAGTATGCAATGGTACACAACGGATGCATAGCATTTTTCCAACAGAATGGCAAAGCCTTTTTAAACGTTTTACATCCTCTTTTGCATCCCTAAGTGCAGTGGGACAAGGGCCTTTACCACAATAGGAGCCAGGCAAAAAAACATTAGAATATTAAAAGACACACTTCTTATACAGATTAAAGTTCATTCAACAATGAACCTGAACATCTAAATCTCAAAAACCCCCAAATCATAATAAAAAAATGGTTATACATGATGCAACTTGGAAAATAATGTTAAATGTAAATGGATGCTGATGGCTTATGGATTGGGTTGTGTAATTGGTTTAATGTACGTTTGAATCTGCTGAATTAGAAGAAAACTGGTATGGTTATCGTAAGACAAAAAAAAAACAAGTTTAAAATGAAAAAAACATACAGGGATGTTTAAATGTCGGACAAGTGTTTGGCAGAATTTTATTTAGAAAAGTTAAAAAAAGTCACAAAGAACAACATTTGGGGTGTTGGCTGTGTGGCCAAGAGTGTACATACCAGTGCTTTGCTGTTCCCATGTTAAGTATAAAACCTATGTTAGTGGGGGGGGGCACGCAATCTTATTCTATTTTTGTTGGTTAAGAGAAGTGTTATTAAACTTAAATAGATTTGAATTAAAGAATGCCCTAATGTAAATACTGAGTTGAAAGTAAGCTAAATACAATTGGAGCAATATATGATATTAGATAGATGGAATATATTTTTGATTGGTTATGGCTTGTTATTAAATAAAAATTTACATTATTAATTTCATGTGATTAAAGCAGAAGAAATTTTGGAGTAAGATCATATTTTAACAAGAGAAAAATTTAAAATGAAGATAAAGATGAAAACAAGATACTTTTCCTTTTGTGTTTAATGGAAAAAGAGCTTTTATATGTGTTTGATGTCAGGCAAGACTAACTGTATGCACAAAAATTGGAAGGAACTTCTATTCCACCATGGACGAATGGCTTACAAAGTTGATGGAGTTTGGCAGAGATGGCTAAATCCAGGGATGGGATTTCTACTGGTTCTATCCAGTCTCTATGAACCACTTGTTAACTTTCTAAGCATTCAAGAAACTGGTAGTTTAGAAGCAATCTCCCGTTTGTTTTTTTCCCATCCTTATTACTTATTGGCAGACAGCCTAGACTTTACAGTCTCCAGAGCTTTTGGGACTCGGCTTTTCTTAAGGGAATGGGTTTGTTTTTAAAGAATTTTTTACACTGCTATTGGGAGGAAATACTTCCCTGGACAATCAGCACTTTGAAATAAATAAATTGAATAAGAAAAAAAGCTTTTAGTGCCAGGGAATCAAGATTGAGTGAACATTCAAGCAAGTTTCTTGCTAGCTAGAAAGATTGACATTCAAACGTGATTTAACATATACTTTTGAGTTTTTTTTGGTCTAAAAAAATGGGTTTTTGGGTGAAGGTTAATTTCTGTGCTTGGGAATGTTTTAATCCTGTGTTTATTGATTGGGCATAATTTTCCCTATTCCAGCT
Source organism: Laticauda laticaudata (assembly GCA_004320025.1). Classification (NCBI taxonomy): domain Eukaryota; kingdom Metazoa; phylum Chordata; class Lepidosauria; order Squamata; family Elapidae; genus Laticauda; species Laticauda laticaudata. The sequence continues at coordinate 24,275 of BHFT01008993.1, forward strand.
TCAAGCAGCAAAACTACTGTTTGTTGATTTTTAATTATTTGTATTGTGTTTGAATTTTTTCTTGCCTCATGGTTTCTTTTTCTATCTGGGGAAGGGGTCTTCCTCACTGCTTTAGTACTATCTGCACTGTCCTTTTGGGGTATACTTCCAAAGAGGCAGGATACAAACTTGGCACTGATTTTTTTTTACTGGCCTTTCTGGGGGGCATGTGCCTTTCCTTCAATCTGGATGAATTTTTATTTAAAGGATATCTTGTGAGTGAGTAAAGACCAGCTGTATCGTTTAAGTGGTGCAGAAGTGAATCTAGGATTGCTTTTCCTGGTGGTGCTTTTTCTGGAGAGCTAAAATGATCCTCTCTGCTAAAGGGTCTCATTCAGGGTGGGATTCAATATTTTTAAAACGCAGTTCCTGTGGGGTGGCTCCAGTGGTGGGCCATGGTTTTGTGCATGTGACTGGCTGGGGCGTGGCAAGTCAATAATCACTCACATCAAGGCAACGCATTCCTCACCTGGCTTTCATGCTGGGGATGCTGCAACAGTCACAAAGTATGAAAAATAGTCAGTAACTAACTTTTTTCAGTGACATTGTAAACTTTGAATGGGTCACTCCAACACAAGCAAAGTACCAGCAAAGGAGGAAAAAAACTCCCAGAGAAGTTCAGAGACAGGAAGTTTAGTCTGCCAAGCAATCGTAATAAGGGTTAATGGAGAGGCAAGTTTCTGTAAGCAACACCAATAATGTTTCCTTTCCTGCCTTCCTACAGGATTAGGCCAGTAATTTCTTGTAACAACCGATTCTCTGAACTGCTTAGAATGTTAAACAAACGGTTCCTAGTGAATAGGTGCGAACCTGTAGCATCCCAACCCTGGTTTCACTTTATGAGCAAGAAAGTTGGCGTGCTGGATAGTTTATCACTGCATTTTAAACTATTTTCATTACTCATGATGTTCTGGCATGCTGCTATTTGTAACTCTGGCTTGCCAGGTATTTTTAATCTAATTATTGGTATTTAGGGCAAGCTTTTTGCAAGCAAAGAATCTTTTGTATTTTTTGTAGCAGGTAATCCTTGACTACTTACAACAGTTCATTTAGTGACCATTCAAAGTTATAATGGCACTGAAAAAAGTGACTTATGACAATTTTTCACACATATGACCATTGCAGCATCCCCACTGTCATGAGAGGCCGGTTGAGGAGAAGCGCCCCTTGACATGAGTGATGTTGCATTGGCCACGACCACCCAGTCACATGACCACCAAGCCACACTCACCAACTAAGCCACACCCACAGAACCGGTTGTTAAAAAAAACTGAATCCTATCCCTGGCTAAACCAACTGTTTTGCTCAAAGAAAAGAGTATAAGTACTTTTTTTGCTACATGAAGAGTTTCTGGACTTTGTGATAGAAAAAAATAAAACTTTGATTTTGGGCTTTACTGATTATTGATTTGATGTTATAGAAATTGCTAGTTTATATTATTATGGAAAAGTAAAAAGTTGAGGTTCGATATTAATGCTTTATTTTACTGCTTTATCTTATTTTGTTTTGTTGTATTATTTTATTTTACTTTATTTTATTTATTTTACTGTTGGAAGTCAATGCCTTTTTTTTCTTCCTCCCCTCCTCACTGTGTCTTATTTTGTATTTTGTATTTTATTTTTTGTATTTTTGTATTTTATTTTATAATCTAACAAAACATTTAAATCTTTTTAAAAAAGGAAGATGAGACAGAAACTGGTGGAAACTTGATTCTTGAGATTGACCTTTTACATATTATACTAAATGCTTAATGGAGATCAGCTTAGTAAAAAACAGAATGCATGACAACTTTGTGCATTGTCTTAACAATTCCTCAAACAAACCTGTCTTTTCCCAGGGGTTACACAGGGTGGATACATAATCCTTAAGAAATATGCAGCTATTCTAAGAAATTACAGGCAAGTGTTGTATGGATGTTCTGCGCACTACAACAGAGCCTTTTCTATTCAAGTTCATGGCCCCTGTTAAAATATATAAGGACGGAGGGTGAAGCGTTATCACAATTATATGCCTAATATTCTGCCGTAGAGGAAATGATGCATATAATCATTTCCTCATTTGTAATATATATTACAATCAACTAGTACACTGATTTTCAAATATAAAAATAACTTCTGAAATGGAATATGATGCATTCTATTCTGAAAACACTGTGCAGGGAAGCTCTGCTGAAACTTTGCTCACAATTTTAAAGTGGAGAAACAGCACACAGAAAAGAAGGCAGAATTCTTTGAGATAATGCCTGACACTTTTTATAAAGAACTACACTGACAGGCAGAATAGCAAAGATTTGTCTTCTTTGCTCATTTAAAATAATATATTGATTTATCAACATAGTCACAGAAATCTACAGTTGTTTGGATATAAATGTATAAGCATTGTAATTAGAAGCAAAGGCATATCTTTTAAAATCAATGCACATTAAATCATAATACAGTGAAGAATGCTGTTGGCATAATTTGCTGTAAATTGGGCTAAACTATTGTTCAATATTAGAGCTGTTCAGTAAAATAAAGGTGATGCAACTCACCTTCTGAAACAAAATGTTGATTTTCAGGAAATTAAAACAGTTCATAATTTCTCTCTTACAGAAAATAATACAGTGATTCATTTGTGTTTCCAATGCCACCTTGCAACTCATTAAGATGTGATTACCACAATAATAAAATGCTGCTAGTACTCTTCAATTGTTAATAGGCTTAGACTATTACAAACAGCTGTTCATCAACAGTGCAAAATTTTGAAAAAGGAAAAAAGTTATTTTAATCTATAATCTTCCACTTGAGCCATAAAAGAAAGTATTTTATTGCTTTGAATGTTTTACTAGTTTATTATTAGCAGACTAATTTTTACATTCCAGAGTCAAAGTGCAAATATAATAGGGGTTGAAAATGTGAATCCTAACAAATGAGATTTACATGGCCAATGCACTCACACTTTCTAAGATGATAAAAGTGAGACATACAATTTGTCCACGAACAAGAAAACAAGGCAAAAACAATTTACATTACAAATATAGATGAAAGTGGTTAGTTCAGGGATGTCAACTCACATCATCATGGTGGCATCATGTGACATATTGGGAGTTTTTTTCCCTTCGCTAAACCAGGCATAGGGGTGGCCAGCATGTGCCGCATCTGGCCTGCAGGCCAGGAGTTTGACAGCTCCAGGTTAGTCTTTTAAGCTATGTTCCACATCTTACAGTGTTCCCCTTTTTATAACAGGGAGCCCTGAAGGGTCCCAAATATTGATTTGATTTGGTATAATCCAGTACCAAATACGATCATAAATATCTATTTACTTAATATGATCAAGTTCCTTATTTCTTTTTTCACCAGTTTCTTGAGTATTTTTCCAGTTGTTGAGTACCTTTATTTCTGTATCTTTAAACAATCCCTTTGTCTCCTTATTCCTTTTCCAAAATTCATGCATAACTTTTAATATAATCAATATTTCTCCATAAAACTCCATTGTTTCCTGGAAATCCATTTTATAGAACCCCTTATTTTATGATTTACAATTTATATTTCCTCAGTTATATAGCTGCCAATTATCCAAATTTTAAAGTCTTATTTATCTGTCCTTTTCTCTTCCAACACTTTTCTTCTTTTATCTTGTAGGCTTCTATTATATAACATTAAAAGTCCAAGTCCAAGTCCAAATTGTGTCCAAATTAAGTCCAATAGTCCAAGTCCAAATTAAACTACTCGATTAATCCAATAGCCAAATTTAATTGAGTTTAGTTATTTGCAAGTTAATTCTTTTTATAAATCTTCCAAAGGGCAAGAAAGGAAGAAAAGCTCAGTAAATATTTCCAAATTGTCCAAGTCGTCAACAATAAAGTCAAGGTCAGGCCATCCTCCAGATATTGTTGCTTCTATTTTGTGTATTCAGCTTTGTGTGTATTGAGATAATTTTCTCTAAAAAACTGCAACTAAGTGCTCTTCCTCCAGCAGATGGCTCTCTTAGCCCAAATCCAATGTTAAATAGTCTGTCAAAGACAGCTGAATTCCCAATCAAATCCAAAGGGTTTAAAAATACAAATAATCTCAATAAATTGTCCCAAAAATCATTTTCCAAGTTGTTTAGGCTTTTCCCCAGCTTTCTGTGTTTTATTAGCTTATCTTAAGCTTCTTTTGCCTCTTTATTTTCCATGTTATTTTCCTCCATGCATCTATCTACCGCTATGTTAAGCTTAGGAGTTATCTATTAAAAGATAAATTTACCAACTTTTACCCTAAAGACTGGAAGTAACAACAAGATATTAAAATCTTGTTGCTACTTCCAATCTTTCCGGTAAAAGTTGGTAAATTTCTCACCCAGTTTAAATACTCTGTCCATTGACCACTCCAGCACAATTCTTATGGTCCTGATTGTCTCTGCTTCATGACAGCCCAAAAATGGCTGACATTCCTGCTGTCGTTCAGGGAGAGCTTGCTTTGGACCTTATGAGGAAATTGCGGTTTTCCTCATGGTCAATGACATGTCTCTCTTTCCTTCACCATCCCTCCAAAACAGGGATGAACCCAAAGGGTCTCCCGGCAGTGGTTACCGGCTGGATTTCATGGAACTCAGCAGAGCCCACTATTTCCCAGCCATTCTTGCAGTAACGTCAACTGGTCTCCCTCTGGGGAGTTTTTTTATAACCATCATCAGTGACTCTTGAGAGACCACAAAAGTAATGCTGCTGGTCTTCTAGTCTCCTTAATTTTTAAAGGTATCTCAAAGTCCTGGGAGGTAAGGATGAGAATTATATGTATCTGTCAGAGTATATTCATCAACTGGCAGAGACATGGTTAACGAAGTCAGCAAGTGAGTAAGCATGACAAACAGACAAGCCAATGGGAGCTGACAGACTGGGTGTGCTTTGCTGAGAATTGAAACTGAAACTAATTTGCTTGCTTGCTGAAACTGAGTTCTGCTCTGAGCTACTGCTGCTTGTATTTTTGCTTATGTTATGTTGAAAGACTCTACAAATGGTATTGTAAACTTTGCTCATGTTATTATGTTTATAAAGAAGTTAATGATTCTGCTGAGTCAGTCATCTGTGTGTTTTCTGGACTTGAACTTCTGCTGCAAACTTTAACAAAATCCTTACGCATATCACTTGGCCCACTCAAGCAGTATGCCAAGACACAGATATCTTGTGTGTCTAGAGACAAAGTCGATCTCTTCTTGGAGGTTATGGTACACTTTAGTGATGATAGTGATCATCAGCCTGTAAGAAAGGGATTGTGAGGCCACTCAGATTTAAGATCATATAACATGGCTGACAGATGGCTCACCAAAAAGGTAGAGGTGACTCAAAATAAAAGGTCAATTTGGGCTAAAGTTGATACTAAGGCAATATCAGATTGCCTTAAAGCAGAGAATACTACAACTGGGCTAGAACAATTCAATCATGTACTACTGACTGGTTGTCAGACTTCGATGCATTCTCCAATCTCTGTAATATCTTGAAGAAACATCTAACAACTACATCTGTACAAAAAGAGCCTGAGTGGGTAGACCCCATTGGTCTGATCCTGAATGCCAGCAGCTGAAAAAGAAATTGAAGGCAGCCATGAGGCTTGCCCAGAGGAATCCTACTGCTCATATACAAGCTGAGAAGCTGCACACAAGAAGTGAATATAAAAAAATTATAAAATTAAAGAAAAAGGTTTGCCATTTCAATCTGGTCAGAACTCAAGTTGGCTGTCAAAAGTCATAACTCATATTTCATATTTTGGCACTCTGCAGCAGATGTCCTAAAAGAATGGAGATTTAAATCTGATATACCAATCTCTGCTGAAGATTGTGAGAATTATTATCAGTGTTTCTTTGCTTCCATGGAGCCTGTAGAAAAACTATCTTTAAGCAGTGATTCAGCAAACCCTAGAACTCCTCCCCTTTGGCCACCAGTCTCAGAAAAGGAGATACAAGCTTAAAAAGATCATTAAAAGCTTAAAGACCAATAAAATCCCAGGTGAGGATTTCTTACCATCAGAATTATTTAAGAAATTTCCCAATTGTTGGGGTCCAGTATTGGCAGGACTTTTTAAACATATAAATAGCACCTGCCATATACCAGATGGATGGAAGATGGTAATAGTTGTCACCATATATAAAAAAGGAAATAAAAAAGATCCTAGTAACTACAGGCCCATCAGTCTGATTGACATTATAGCAAAAATATATGCTAGGTTCCTTTTAAATAGAATTGAAATCTGGGTAAAGGAAAACCATATCTTTGCAGAAGAACAATCAGGTTTTAGACAAAGCTGGTCCACTATTGACAACTGCTTTGTCTTGAACCATCCAATTGCCAAATATGCCTTTAAGAGGAGACCCTTGGGAATATTAAAAACAAATCAGGATTTAAAAGAGCAAGGTGTAATCATAGACTAGTGGCCTTATCTTCAATTACAAAACAGATACAAAAAAAATGTAGAACAGAGGTGATATTCAGCAGGTTCTGACCAGTTTTGGAGAACCGGTAGTGGAAATTTTGGGTAGTTTGGAGAACGGCAAATACTACCTCTGACTGGAGATTTTACAGTATATTTCTCCTGCCACGCATACCAAGCCACACCCACAGAACTGGTAGTAAAAAAATTTGAATCCTACCACTGGGTAGCACCCAGTGAAAAATAGGTGTGATCAGCAGCTACATCTGAGGCTAAATTGGGTAGATTCAGCAGAGGAGATTTGAAACTCCAGCTTATGCTTAAGGTGCCCACCCTTGTTTCTATACATTATTTACCAGAGATGTCACAACTGGGTCCAGGTCTCTCCATCTTTAGTTCTGAATGAGATTGTCCCTTCCCAGATAAAACTGGTGTGTAAATTGAAAATTGACCTGAAACATTAAGCTGTGGCTCAAAACATTGGTAACATCTCTGGTCATATTTATCTTGTGGATCAATTGTATAGATCTTTCTCATGGTCACTCATTCCTTGGTCATTTTGCATGGAGATTAATGCAATGTGCTTTATATGGGTTGCCTTTGAAGGCTATTTCAAATTTAGCTGATCCAGAATGTAGCAGCATGAGAGTTGTGGGGCTACTACCAGAGTACACCTCTGTTACCAAAGCTTCAGTGATTATCAGGAAGCTTCTGTGCACAATTGAAGATGCTAGTTATATATGGCAAATGGCACATGCTCTAATTATTTCTTCAACTGTCTCTCTCATTCTGTTATTGCCCATCCTGTAGAGATCCATACAGAGATCTGGATCTGAACCATTATGCAAGGCCATTCAAAGGTAGGATTTTCTTGTTTTCCCAGCACCCCAAGATTCAAATGACCCTAACTCTGGTCCCATATACATGAGCCTTGAACAGCTCAAACTTTTTCTGGAGTTCAGACTAGACTGGGATGTGGGCCGCCTCTGGAAGGGGTTTTTATAGGGTTTTTAAGTGAATATTTTCCCACTGGAATCATGTTTTTTGTCCTGTTGATGCTTGCATCTTTGATTTCAATTTCTGCATACTCTCCAGAGTCATCAAGAAGTTGGCCATTCTTAGAAATACAAATAAAATACCAGAACATGAGAGAGAGAGAAGCTGGAGTCAGCAGCCTAAGGGTCCAAGGGCACAAAATCCTCTGTGGTATTACTCAGAATACCTCTCACCATGACTGCTGGACACTGATATCATAACTTTCTCCCATCTTTCACCAGAAAACAGATGAAAATTGTTTTAAATGCCTCAAATAGACATACAAGACTTCCCCAAGCCATTCAGCAACTCACAGACCCTTCAACACCTGTTCAACTCAGCCCCTGATGTTTCAAATATCCACCTAAGATAAAGCCACACCAAATGCTCAACCAATCTCTCCAAATATCTTTCAGCATGCTATTAGGGGTCATTTTGCTAGCAATGGGTATTACCGTGGATGTCTCCTCTGTACAAATTTCCTTCTGAACAGGTGCTGCTGAACATTCGGGGATGGATTTCACCCCCTTCCTTTTGGCTTTTTCTATCTGAATGTTTGTAAAATAGTTGACAGCCGCAAATTCAATCAATGCAGAGAATACAAAGGCAAAGCATACAGCTATGAACCAATCCATGGCTGTGGCATAGGATACTTTAGGTAAGGAATGCCTGGCGCTGATGCTCAAAGTTGTCATGGTCAACACAGTAGTAATTCCTTGGAAAGAAAAGAAATATAATAAATGTAATTGGTATCTTTATGGAATAAGAAAAAACACCAAAAGCATAACATACCCTCAATTATAAGGAAAAATTAAATACAAAGTGTGTTACTTTATGTTGTGAACTAATATAAACTATGAAGTTGTGGGTTCTCCATCACTAGAGATTTTAAAGAAGAGATTGAACAGTCATTATCCAGAATGGTATATGGTCTTCTGCTTGTGCCGAATTTTGGGTTGGACTAGAAACCTCCAAGGTCCCTTCCAATTCTGTTATTTTGTTATTCTGAATGTTATCTTTCATGAAGAGGGTCTTTTAACAGAGCAAGTGGCAATACAAACTTGATTTTGGCTGAGATTGGAAAAGCTAAGCAGGGTCAGTCTTATGTGGCTGGGAACACCACCACCCCCATGGTTTCCGAGGACTGCAGGATATACCGAGAAATTTTATACTGAGAAGTTTTATGTGTTTTACTGCAGGTTTGAAAGGAAACTACAGCCACCTATCTCATAATCCCAATCTCAAACACAACAACAACAACCAAGCCTCCTACAACGGACACCAACCCATTGGGTTCACAACCTCTGGTGATCACAGAAAAAGAAGTGCAAGATCTATTTCACAGACAAAAGCCAGGA